>BCKH01000001.1:3479211-3555656 GCA_001600555.1 Albophoma yamanashiensis
ACCGTTGGCCGCCGCAACCTGCTTAACGTCGACGCTGATGCCGACGTGACCGTCAGCCGCCGCAACCTGCTTAACGTCGACGCTGATGCCGATGTCACCGTTGGCCGCCGTAACCTCGTTGGTGTCGATGCTGATGCCGACGTTACCGTCGGCCGCCGCGGTCTGCTCAATGTCGACGCCGATGCCGATATCACCGTTGGCCGCCGTAACCTCGTCGGTGTCGATGCTGATGCCGACGTCACCGTCGGTCGCCGCGGTCTTCTCGATGTCGATGCCGATGCCGATGTCACCGTTGTCCGCCGCAACCTCGTTGGTGTCGACGCCGATGTCGATGTCGCCGTCGCCCCTCGCACCCTCGCCGGAGTCGGCGCCGATGTCAAGGCCAAGGTCGGCGCTGGTGTCGGTGCCGCCGTTGGCGCCGTCGTCGGCGTTGGCGCCGATGTCAAGATCGATGCCGATGTTGATATTGATGTCAAGGTCAAGGCCGCCATCGATGCCGCCGTCAACTTCCAGTGCCCCACGGGCATGAGCTACTGCTCCTGGACCAAGGCTTGCTCTTGCCCTCCCGGCCAGAAGCTGGACCTGAAGTCCAAGACCTGCGTCGGCGAGGAGATCAAGGGCTGCTGGCCCAAGCTCGACCTCGGCGTCTACGCCCACGTCGGCGTCGATGTCGACGTCTTCTGCGCCCGCTCTCCTTACCAGATCACCAAGTACAACCCTACCCACGAGTGGTGCCAGGCCAGCCTCGACAACATTGTCTTCGCCGCCTCTGCCAAGATCGGTGCCGAGGTTGATGTGCACGCTGACGCCGAGATCGACGTCACTGCCAACATCAGCGTTGACCTGAAGACCACCGTCGCTGGCCTCGTCGGCCTGTACCTCGAGACCGTCGCTCAGGCCGTTGCTCTCTTCAACACCGACGTTGTCGGCCTCGCCACCGTCCATGCTGACGTCGATGCTCTCATCTCCCTGAACCTCGGCAAGACCCTCAACGGCGCCCTGTGCTCCCTGGGTCTGGGCAAGTGCAACTTCGACTGCGTCTCCTACTGCACCCGCGGCTGCAAGAACTACATCGACGTCGGCGCCGACGTTGAGGTTGATGTCGGTGTTGGCATCGACGCCCTTGTCGGCCTCTGCATCCTGCCCGACGTCCTGCTCATCGTCGGCAAGGCCAAGGCCCTCGTGTCCTTCGCTGTCGAGGGTCTGCTGTGCTTGGTTGGCAGCCTCGTCAAGAGCCTCCTCAGCACCTTCGACTGCCACTGCCACTAAAGGGGTGGAGGTGGAAGCCTCGGCCCCGCGACGCAGTCTCGCGTCGTGGGGTCCAGTGCGTGGAAGTACTCTTAATGTCATTTATTTAATACTTGGGATGAGACGGTGTTTTTCCGGCCGCATTATGGCATTCAAGGGATGGGAGGCCTTCACTATCGCTTGCTTCCGGGGATGTTGACGGATTCGGGACTCATGCACAAGTCATGCCGCCACGATGTACATAGCTCTTTTCTTGCGAGGCGCTCGCGAATTCCCACTTTCTTCTAATTGAGAGGCCCTAAACAACCCTCCTAGTCTCTTGGCGGACTCGTCTCCCAGTCCTACGTGAAATGCAGCCTGGCATGATATACCTGCGAGTTACTTGCTCATCAACGTGATTCGCTTGGAGCATCTACTGAACACCTCGCGAGTCAACGGCAAATTCGGGCGATAAGTGCTGCAAAAGTGATATGTTGGGTATAAGTACTATATAGTTATGGGCGTCAGGATCCCCCCTCGACGACCAGCCATCCTTCCATCTCAAGCACACGCCACGGCGACGGCCATCTGCTTCCCAAACTTGTCTACCATGAAGTGGCTAAACGCCTCCTCGTCGTTGTCGTCCTCGAGGAACAGCCTGTCCTCATCCTCGGGGGGCAGTTTCGCGTACAGGCCCTCGCCGGCCTTGGGCCACGTTGGTGGCAGGGTATCCTCCTCTTCCTCTTCCTCTTCCTCCTCGCCGTCCTCGGCGGGTGCCTTGTCCTCGACCTTCATCACCGTGATTCGCTTGAGTACTTTCCTACTGCCCTTGACTTTGCGAGAGGCCTTCGGGTGCACGAGGGTGTGGCCGTGCCGTGGACGGCCGTTGACGCGGGAGCGTTGCGTCGTGGCGATGCGCTTGCGGCTGGTGGCGCTAGGAAGGTTGGCCCTCCAGTCTGGGTCGTCAAATATGGGCAGATCTGGGTGCTTCCTGGATACCGACACTAATATGTCGACCAGAAGCTGAGGCTTGAGCTGGTCACAGAGTGACAAGATGTTGAGTAAATCTGTCCTCTTTTTGTTGTAAAAGTATTCGGTGCGCTGATAGCTTTACGTTAGCACTGCTGCTTGAACGTCCAGACTTGAAAAGAAAAAGTCATCACCCACTTCTGCACTTGATGCCTGCTTCGCGAAGAACCCAACGAGCTCCGGTTTCGCAGGAACGACGCCTGGGGGAAAATTGGACATCCGTTTTCTCGATATCCTGTCAACAAGACTACCGCGGTCCTGGACTTCGGTGTCATCGAAGCTGGACTGTAGCTTGTTGCTAGCTTCGCACTCTAGGCACAAGTACCTGCTGGCCTTGGCCGCTCCGTCAGTGCTTGCTGCCGGTAGACACTCCTGATGCCATGACTTGGAGCAGCCTTTGCAGGTGGTGAATGTGTTTTCCGGCGTCGACGTGCTCTGGCCGCATTTGAGGCACTTTGGGGGACTGGCCGCACCAGCCTGAAGGCCATGTGTTCGCGGTACTGATGCAGTCATGTCTGATGTCCGTGGCCCAGGTGCGCGGAATGGTATCGTGCTTTGGGTGAAATCTGTGTCGCTGGAGTCTGGACTGCGCTTCCTCTTGAGACTAGGGGAATACGAATGAATGAACCTCTTCGCAGCACCAGATACGTCGGACAGGGACTGCTCAAGGCCGGAGGCGCGCGACAGAGGCAAGACCAGCGTGCAGCTCAGTTGGTGACACGGGTGCACGGTGACGCCCATGGAATCGCCATGGCCGGAAGGAAGTTCCATCGGAGCGACGCTCGATTGTGCTTCGGTGCCGTTTCCCATGCGCTTTAGTATCGAGGAGCCGGTCATGGAGAATTGAGGCTTGTAAGTTGCCAGAGTTTCGGGGGCCAGGGCCGGCCCGCTTGGCGCAATGGCCGACCCTTGACTTTCTGGAGTATCCATGGAGGCCGGTATTTGGACGTCTCTTGGGAAGAGCTCTGGAAGCCGTGTTTCCACGGCAGACGCCGCTGTGAGTAGCGCTTCCATGTCGTTGGTGGTGATGGTCAGGGACGACTCATGGGTGCAGATGCCTGCGTTCGTCGCAGCAACCCAGCCAGCGGTCCTGGGGCAACAAATTGACCAAGATCCAAGGGCAGTGGGCCAATGTCGTGCTCTCTCCGGTTTTCGACACCCTCTACTTTTACAATTGATGAGATGGCAAGTTGAGTTGATGAACGACGACGGATGGGTCGATTGACGGATAGAGCCTGGCACGTGTACGTCACGTGACACAACACATGGACTTGTACGCTGCGTCGTCGTCGCAACCTGCCCAAAGGCACCGATGCAGTAATTATTGTATTTATCTCTGGTATGTATAGCTGTTATCTATAGTCTAGCTGATGACGCCTTGCTTTTTCAAGCCTGCAATCTCGGATTCGGTGAGGCCCAGGTGCTCGTTCAGCACCTCGTCGGTATGCTGGCCCAGCATGGGCGGGACGGAGCGGATGGTGGGCTGGGTCTCGGAGAACTTGACGGGCGAGTTGACCATTTTGATGGGGCCGCAGGCTTCGTGGTCCATCTCGACGACCATGTTGCGCGCCTTTGTGTGCTCGTGGTTGAGGGTATCCTGGACGTCGTTGACGGCGGCATACGGAAGGCCGGTGCCGTCGAAGATCTCCAGCCACTCCTGCGTCGTCTTCTGCTGCGAAACCACTTCGATCTCGGCCTCAAGCTCCACGCGGTTGGCGACCCTGTCGGCGTTGGTCTTGAACTTGACGTCCTCCTTCCACTGCGGTCTTTTGAGCCCGTCGCACAAGACACCAAACAGACGGTCGTTGCCGCCGCCGAAAAGGATATCTCCGTCCTTGGTCTTGAAGGACCGGTAGGGAACAATGGAAGCTTCAGGTGCGTCAGTGGTTGATAGGCGGCGGTCACGGGCTGGCTGCGATGAAACTTACGGTGCGCTGTGCCCCATCGGCCAGAGTCTCGCTTGCCACTGATAAGGCAGCTGCTGGCGATGTTTGCCAAGGTCGCCGTTTGACAGTCGCTGAGGGCGACGTCGATGTGCTGGCCCTTGCCTGTTTTCGCCCTCCCAAGAAGGGCCGCCATGATGCTGTTGCTGGTGTAGAGACCGGTGGTGAGATCGGTCACGGCCACGCCGACCTTGACAGGCGGGCCATCCCGGGAGCCGGTGATGTGCATGAGGCCGAACTCGGCCTCGACCATGACATCGTACCCAGCGCGGTTAGAGTACGGCCCTGTCTGGCCATATCCGGTGATGGAGGCGTAGATGAGGCTGGGGTTGATCTTGCGGAGGGTCTCGTAGTCCATGGAATACTTCTTGAGCGTCCCGGGGAGGTAGTTCTCGACGAGGATGTCGCACTTGGCGACGAGCTTGTGGAGGATGTCGACGCCCTCCTTGTGCTGAAAAGAGAGGCCGAGGGACTTCTTGTTGCGATTTGCCTGGAAGCACGGTGAGCTGGGCGTCCCGCAGACTCAGAGGACAAAGGCCAGGAGACGGGTCTGCATACCCCCAGGAAGTATGCGGCCTCGCCCGGGCCGGTGACGCCAGACTCTGGCTTATACTGGGCGTAGGGTGGCCCCCATGCCCGGGTGTCATCTCCGCGAGTTGGGTGCTCGATCTTGATGACCTCAGCGCTGCATCGAGTCGGTCAGATACGTGGACGCAGCAATAACATGAATGAAACGTGTATAGACTGACCCGAGATCGCCCAAGATCTGTGTGCAGTATGGCTGTTGCGATGCGTCAGCTCGTGTTGCGCGACAGATGAGACGATGCAGCCTCGTCGACTTACACCGGCCAGCACGCGGGTCATGTCCAGCACCCGAAAGCCATCGAGGGGCAGTGCGCCGCCGCTCGTGGGGGTGGAATAGCGACGGAAGCCACGGGCCGCTGCACGGGACCAGCGAGAGGCAGGCCCCGGCCGCATGCACCTCGCAACGGCAGACATGGCAGACATCCGGGCACACGGGGTGGGAAGGGATGGATGGATGGATGTAAGGATGCAAGATGCGTCGAGGCAGACGATCAATGGCATCGGCGGTGGACGGGGGGGAATCGGGGCAACTAGCTCGGCACAAGCACCCGCTAGCAGGCAGCCTAACGCGCTACGGAATCGCCCCGCGGGCCCGACTGGGCAGTTCGCAGCGGCTGCCCTGGGCGGGGGCGCTGCACCCCGCGGGGGCCGGTTCTTCGCGGCTGACGCCTGGCCGCGCAGCCAATCGCAGCGCTGGGCAGCAGCCGAGAACATGGGGGAGGCGCCCTACCGCTCCGAGCGACGGCTATCTCGACGTCAGCCTCACTGCCGGCCGCGACAGCGAGCACGAGGGGGCCTCCTCTCGGCTCGGCCAGGCGCAGCGCGTCTCTGCGACGCCGCCGCTGGCGCCCCCGACCCCCTCGAAGCCCCCCCGACGCGGCGCTGGGCCTTCCGGACGTCGCAAGCGCGGGCGGTGCTCGCGAATGCATCGCGGCCCGCCCTCGCTTGGGGCCGCGGGCTGTGCCGGCTCGGCGACCACTCACGACGCACCTCCCAGCCCCGTTCCGGTGACGAATGGCGGGGCATGGCCGAGCTGGGCAAGACACCATGGAACGTCGTCTCTTCAGCTGCACTGCGACGCTGTCTTTGGCTATTTGTGGCCTCGTTGCCGCTGCCCTCCTTCGGCCGCTCCCTCTTTGGGCAGCCCGTCCTGCGGCCATTCTGGCTTCGGCGTGGCCTCGGCAGCGCCAGTGCTTTCTGTCTGCGCTCTGCCGTCAGGGGCCGCCCGTTCGCACTGAGCCGTGCCTCATGCGAGGGCGGGTAGTCGGGAGAGGTTAAGCGACTCACGGCAGATGCCGCTGCCGCGCCTTTGCGACGACGATTGGTCGGCTCTGACAGTCTTGCGTCCCGGGGGCTTGATTGAGGATGCTGTTCGAGACACACACACGGAGACGGTCCCCGGTATCTATTGTTGGCTCGCTGCTACGTGCGAGGCCGTCCCAGCAGGGCCATCCCTATGTCGTTACATTGCGCGACGGAAGGGTGTCACCCTGCGTGGCTAAGTAGCTGCCACCCTGCTTGGGCGAGTGCATGATAAGAATGCCATCGGGCACCCTTTACTGGACACTGGCCCGCCATCTCCGTGCTTTCTGCTTCTCGTGCGTTTCGCCTGCTGCACATCCTCGCGCGTAACCCCAACCATCTTCCATGGCGCCTACGAAGAGGGCCGACGAGGCCGCCCCTGGCGATGCCCGCCCGATCACCAGCAAGGTCTGGGTCATGCTCGCCATTGTCTTTGCTGGCGTGTGCGTGCTCGGCGTCGTCGCTGGCCTCGTCGCCAGACGGTACAGAAAGAGGCGCGAGTACCGCGAGCTCGCCGAAAAAGACAGCCCTACAGTCTCCGAGCCCCTGCCTGAGCGTAAGACATCGTCAACGTTCAGGTCAGACGATGGCGACGGAGACGACCAAGGAACTCGGAATCATCAACCGTGGGCCAGCCGCGTGTCGTCGCAAGAAGGCATGCGGCCGTCGCGCGAGGTCCTTTCCACAGCCGGCCAGCCAAGCAACATCGAGGAGCGAGCCACGGAGGAGGCCCGCTCTCAGGATAGGGACAGAGGCGAGCTGACACCGCTCGAGAGCCCGATTGGCCTCGTGAATGATTGGAAGCGGTGGGAAGCAAAGCTTCGGCAGGACAAGTCGAGATCGCTCATCCACCATCCGGGCTTCGATGCAAGCCATCCGTCGCGCAACCAGGCTGCTCCTATGCTTCCGACAGCATGTGTACCTGCTCGTCGGCCAGTAGCCACCCCCACTGGCATGGTCGACTGATCGCTCGATGCCGCTGACGCTCCTCAATGTCACGAACGGTCGAGACGGTAGATGTATGAGTACAGGAAACGGATATTGGCATCGCAATACGGGGGTCATCGTTGCATACACTCGAGAATAGAGCAGCCCACGCACAAGTCTTTGAATTAGTCCTGTATACCCATAGTCAATAGACTCTTTTCATGCGCCAATCTCGTTGGTCACATCTACAAACGCTTGCCACTGTCTCCAGGCCTCCCCGCTTGTCATTGCCCACTTTGCTCTCCGTACGCCTTCCTTCCAGCGTTGCCCGGCAGGGCCGCGCTCCGTGATGACCTTTCCGTCGTCACCATGCCCCATGTCGCTGGTGTCTGCCTCGCATATGCCCGACACGATGAACAGCGCCGCCGTGTTGATCAGCACAAAGTCGATGAGGGGATCATCCTCGGGGAGCTCGCCGCACAGGATGCGCTTCAGAATCTCAGCGTTCTCAGCCGGTTCCTTGCCGCCCGACACTTCGCTCAGAGGATGAGACTTGACCCCGAAGTCGGCTGGTGTGATCTTGAAGTGCTCGACCTCAATCTCGCCACCGGGGCTCTTCTCCTTCAGCATCCAGCAGAGCGTTGGGCCGGCGCAGCTGATCTCGTCCAGCTCTTCCTCTCCGCAGACGATCATGGCCTTTCGGCAACCAGATCTCCTCAGTGAGTCGGCGAATGCTGGGCCAAGATCTCTCCTGCCGACGCCGATGACGCGTGCCTCCAACACGTCCTCAACTGGGTTCGCGAGAGGACCCAGGTTGTTGAAGATGGTCCTCCAGGGCAGCTGCCTGCGGATCGGCGCCACATAGCGCATCCCGGTGTGAAAGACCGGCGCGAATAGGAAGCTGTAGTTGGTGGCCGAGTAGACCTTGGCCAGCGTGTCCGGCTTCACCGCGCCAATGATGGGCGCTCGCGGCTTCATGCAGTTGACCATGTCGGCACTGCCAGATTTGGATGTGCTGGCTTTGTTGCCATGCTTGGACACTAAAATCAACGATGACGCAAGGATGGATGCGGTGGTGCTGATGTTGAAGGTGTTGTGGGAATCACCTCCCGTGCCCACGATGTCGCACTGCCGAATAGTCAGATAGAGTTCCCGTTCGTGGGGGCGGACACCAAGGGTCTTACCAGCCCGCCTCGGTAGTTGCCCTCTTTTCTACCCCGACGGTCAAGGACGGCGCGCAACTCGTCTACAGGAATATCCGCCGCGGCACGCATCATGGCGCTGGCACACGTCGACAGGACATCTGATCGATAATCCATCTTTGTGAAATGCAGCGCCATCAGCAGCGATGCCGTCTGGGCCTCCGTAACCTGGTTCGTGAAGAAGTGGGAAATGGCCTCTGCAATCTCCTCCGGGGTGACCTCCGCGTCCACGGGCCAGAGCTTGGTCAACAGCGGCTTGATATCGACGGGAGGAAGGCCATCTTGCCCGGAGCCGATTGCGGGAGTCGCCATGATTGCCGATTGTTGTTGACAGAGGCGCGGTGGTGAAGCAGTGAAGCAGCACGGGGCAGCAGCGGCTTTTGAGCACTTATGTGGCTCGGGGGGATTGCTTTGCTGCCCAATTGACCAGAACACGGGCCGTCAAGGCGACCATTGTGACTCAAGGCCACATAATGGTGGCTGCTCCTTCTCATGCATGGAAGCGGCGCTTTTCGGTGTGGAGAGCTCCCAGCACGTATCTGCTCATAATTGGCCGATCTCGGACACACGTGGAGCGACCCGGCGCCTCTCGGATTAACAATGATGCGAGGCGGCCAACTCCGTCATGACTCAGCATCGCCCAGAAGGTTCATTCGGCCAAGCCAGGCTGCACAAAGCCTCCTCGTCTGCCTCAGCCATTCGCCCCCCCAACCTCTCGCCAACAACCTCCCGTCGCGTCACTCGCTTGCCGCCAGAAGTCGGTCTGCACTCGCTTTCACCTCGTCTCAGCGCTGGTATTCACTGCCCTCGAGCGATTGCGGCGACCACTTCAAGCCGACTATTCGTTGATCTGAGTGTCTCGTGCCTCAGACGCCTTCACTGGTCCAGAACGGTCGGCCGGCAGAAGTTTGACTTTTCCCTCCTTTGCCTCCGTCCCCGCCGCCACGAGATCTGATCTTGGAACCAAGGCGCATACCGGGCACACGCAACGCAAGCGGCGCGCATTCACAACGCTGAATCGTCGTTTTCGCCATCTACCCACCTCTCGGCGCCTGCCCTTAGCTAGTAACAAAGACTGTGCTCCTCCTCGACGCCTCACGCCTTTCCCCCATCGTAAAGACGAAGACGGAGGCGACTTCATCGCACCAGCCGGCGCCAAGCCAAGAATAAAGTCTGTCCGTTGACTTTTAGCGTCAGCGTCACCGCGCGGTGACATTCGCGCTTCGGAAGTCCTTAGCCTCCAGGTCGCCAAAGTGCATTCGCCACTTCTCGTCCAGCTCCTCCACGATCGCCTCTGGTTCAACGAGCCCAAGACCGACGCGCCTCCCACAGCGCGGAAGGCGGTAGCGAAAAAGAGACATCAGCTCCAAAGGCGAAGGAAGGCGGCTAAGCGAGCCAGAAAAGTCTTTGACGAGGTGACCAACATCTACACACCGCAGCGTTACGAACCCAAGATGATCTCCCCTGGAGGAGATGGGAGTGCGGGCGGGTTTCAGGAGGACCTGAACAATGTTCTCTGCTGCCCTGACTGCAAAGAAATACCGCCCAATCTCATCGAGGAGTTCTCGAGCGGCGACATGGTGTGTCAAAGCTGCGGCGTTGTGGTCGGCACCCGAATCATCGACACGCGCTCCGAGTGGCGTACGTTCGCAAATGACGACCACGGCGGCGATGACCCAAGCCGTGTTGGTGGTCCGCAGGACGAGTTCGTTGAGGGTCAACAGCTTGCTACGACCGTGGCCTTTTCCGAGTCGAAGGCACACAAGGCACTGTCCCGTACGCAAAATAATGCCAACCAAGACAAAGCTCAGAAGGGGCTCATGCAGGCTTACAAGGAGATTGTTTCCCTGTGTGAGGCCATCAACATGGGCCAGAATGTCTCCAACGCCGCCAAGCATATCTTCAAGCTCGTCGACAAGTACAAGTTCATGAAAGGGAAGCCACAGGAGGCAGTCATTGCTGGCTGCATCTTCATTGCCTGCCGACAGAACAATGTCCCGCGAACTTTCAGGGAGATCTTCAACCTGACCAGTGTGAGCAAGAAGGAAGTAGGCAGGGTCTTCAAGCAGCTGCAGAAGTTTCTCCAGAAGCTCCAGGATACTGAAGGCGAAGGCGCGACGGGTTTGAACACGGTCACCAACTACGAAAATACCTCTGTTGGCGCAGAAGACCTTTGTGGCCGCTACGTATCACAGCTCGGATTCAAGAACCAGCAGAAGATCTCCAAGATCTCTCGAGATCTCGCTGAGAAAGCCAATGACATCTCGGCTCTCGCTGGACGATCACCTCTTTCTGTTGCCGCTGCTTGCATCTACATGGCATGCCACCTGGTCGGGGAACCTCGGTCGTCCATGCCGATTGCGAAACAGGCGGGAGTGAGCGATGGTACCGTCAAGACGGCTTATAAGCACCTCTTTGCAGCACGCGAGCAGCTTATCAGAAAGGAGTGGCTGGAAGACGGCATCACCATGGACAGCATCCCGCAGGTGCAGGCTTAAAGGCAGCGCAGCGGTGTGCACACTCGGATGGGCGCTCCTCCGCCTGTGTGTGGTGATGACGTCTAGAACAGCTTCATTGCGGTCTCTTGCTGAGCGAGAGTCCCTTGCCTATCACGAGAACTGTTCGCACATTGCGCATGATGATTTAAGGCGTTTTTGGTGAATGGCAAGCCCGGCAGCTCATCACCGGTTTCTGGAACAAAGTTGTTTGTTCCTGTGCGCTGCCTGAGGGAGACCGGAAAGGCTTAGATTGGGATACAAGCGGACGCTTTCATAGTAAGAGATTGATCTATTGCAGCGTGTCTGAAGCCTAAAGGCCGCTACGGTACGTCTTTGGACGTTGAAAGCGCCGACTTTCACCGAAGCCTGGCGGCTACCCGGGTACAGACAGTTCTGCACTGCATGTAAGGTAGTCCGTATCTAATGAGGGGAACCTCGCAGTAGCTGTGTCACAATATAAAATACCTTGTTCTGTGCATGACACTGTACGTCTTCCGGCAATATCGGTTGGTGCCACATTGGCTTGCAAGCTCGCCTTATCAGCATCATGGCCGAGATTTCAACAGGCTTCAGCGAGCAGCACCCACCCGCGGTCGGTGAAGAGGCGAGCAAGCCTCGGCCAGCCGTTGGCGGCCAAAAGAGAACGCGAGTGGTTTCCGACGTTCTGCGGTGAGCGGGCACCCGCCGCCGGATATCTTCCTTACCGGTAGTACTCCGTACAGCCACCGGGTCCCGTGGCCAATAATTGCCGCCCACCTTGAAACCGTGACACGCAACGATGCAATAGTGGGGTGGCTGGGTTCTTTCGTCTGATGTTGATCGACGTTTCGCGCCGCCGGGGAGCTGGGATGAGTTGTTGTCCTGCTTGCCGACTGCTCGAAGGCTGGACGTCGAGCAGCCACTTCGTAGAACGACGCGGCACAACCCGCCCCCCCGGTTACGCGTTTCGTCCAGGGCCTAGGAGCCCAATGAAAAGAGCCTGCATGCAAAATTTCACGGGTCAGAGCATGCTGGAGTGAATCGCCTGCCTAGTGGCTACATTCCAAAGGGTCTTATATCGATCTCCGAGAGACCTGCCTGGCGGGCAGATCGCTTGAGGTTCTCGACAAGAATGGCTTCCCAAGCCAACTCCATATAACCCGAGGAGAGTGGCAGACGTCAACGGCGGCATCCTTTCCGAGCCGGTGGCCGTCAAGACATAAAGAGTCCTCACATCTCGCCAGCAACCAGTAGACCTGCCCGAAGACGTAGGTGCTGCCGCTCAGCTGGAGCGATGGAATATGCCACTGACTTCTGTCAGAGAGAAGTCATCGTTTCGCGGAAAGCCTCATTCATTCTTCGAGAAGCCGTGATTGTCCTGCGAGGAGCTGTGATCCGGGCCGCGCAAATCTTGGATATCTTGGACGAGGCAAGATAACTCCTCATGGCTCTTCGTATAAAGCTGCCCCCGTGGCGAAGCCTCACGAGAGATATGCCCCTTTGGACAACTCAGAAGCAATTCAGAATAGCTTGCCAAAATCTCTTGACCCTGCGACAACCCTTCAGCTGTTCCCAAACCTCGTCAAATCCCCAGCCCCATCCTGCCTTTGCACCGTATCGGGAACAGGTTTCTGGAAGACCATTGGCAGCTGTCACAATGCCTCCCAAGGTTACCATCTACGGCACGGGCGGCACCATTGCGGGAGCTGGGGCTAGCGCCGGGCAGACCATGGGGTACAAGTCGGGGGCCATCTCGGTTGGTGAGCTCATCAAGGCCGTTCCGGAGCTCGGCGAAGCTGCCGACCTGAACACCCGGCAGATGATCAGTGTTGGCAGTCCCGATATTCCGGAGGGGCTCTTGGTCCACATGTCCCAGCAGATCCAGAAGGAGCTCGACAGCGAAGCGACGCAGGGCGTGGTGATTACCCATGGAACCGACACGATCGAGGAGACGGCGTTCTGGCTCGACGTGACCGTGAAGACGGACAAGCCAATTGTATTGGTGGGCTCCATGCGGCCATCCACGGCTCACAGCGCGGACGGACCGATGAATCTGCTGTGCGCCGTGAAGCTGGCCGCCAGCGAGTGCGGTATGAAGCGAGGAGTCATGATCGTGCTCAACGACCGCATCTGCTCACCGCGATTCACAACCAAGACGCATGCAAACTCGCTCGACACCTTCAAAGCCGAGGAGCAGGGGTTCCTGGGCTGCTTTGTAGACACGCAGCCCGTGTTCTACTACCCACCGTGCAGGCCACTAAGCCACCACTACTACTTCAACTTGGCCGGCTGGGACCCGAAGCAGGGCCTCCCTGACGTGGATATCCTGTTCGGTCACCTCGGCCTGCGCCCGGAGCTGTTCCAAGCGGCGATTGAGAATGACGCGGACGGCATCGTGCTCGCCGGTATGGGTTCCGGATGCTGGGTCACCGAGGCAGGCGAGGCTATCTCGAAATACATCGAGGAAAACGACTTCCCGGTAGTCGCGAGCCGACGCACACCCTGGGGGTACGTGGGAGGTTCAAACAACTACGGCCTTGGAGACTCGTGCATCGGAGGAGGATTCCTTGATCCCCAGAAGTGCCGCATCCTGTTGCAGCTCTGTCTGGCCGCGGACTTGGAAAACGACGCCATCAGGGCCGTGTTCGAGAGCAACAAGCCCGGCTCCCCCGCCGCAGTGGCCGGCTTTCGCGAAGTCAAGGTCGAGTCGTCCTCATAAACCTGAGACCTGGCAGTCTGGATCAGCGTCAGTCACGGGGCAGTGCCCTTTGAGAGTTGGGAAATGAAAATGGGGCATGGGATAGAGTTGGGACGTCCTCGGGGCGCGGGAGTTTTGGGCCAAAGTCGTAGATCGACCTGAGCATTGGTTGGCTTTATAGATGCTGTCCGGGCACCCCATTAATTATTACAGACTCCCTGTTCTCTGCATAAACGAGATTTGCCTTGCTGTGACCCGAAATAAGTGCGGGCTCCCTGTCGGCAGGCATGGCTGGCAGGTGGTGGATGGTCGTATCGACGTCAGGGGGGTAGACGACGGCACCCTCCGAGGACCTTGGCAGTCGTTTGTACGAGTGCTCGCAAGGTGAGATGCGGAATCTCGTGGCGGAGTCAACTCGTATGATTGAGCGATGGACGATGCAGCCTCAGAACAAAGCACCCAAAGTGCCAGGAAAGTTGCGGCAGGCCGTTTAGGCGGCTCGCCGAAACTGCCCAGCTGCCCGCCTGGGGTGGCGGCCTTCAGGGACCGGGCGTCGCCTCTTGCGTGCCTGGACCTGCTAGCGAGTCGCGCGGCAGGGCCTTGCGCCTCTATGGCGCAGTGGCGGGAGCGCCCCTGGCCGCCAGCTGCGCTGCATGACTGGGTGGGCTGCCATGACTGGCCGCAGGCTCGCAGCCGCTGTGGGTGCTGCCCGCCGCCGGACCAACCACCGGCTTCGGAAACGCCAAGGCTGCGCCCGCCCCTTCTGCGAATCGTCACCCGCAAGCGGCCACGACCCCGTATTGACCTCCACACCAAAGTCCACACTGATGCCATGCGCGCGTCGATCCCGAGCGGCATGGCGCGCGGCCGTGGCCTGGGATTTTCTCCCTCTTGCAGCCTCCTCTCTCCGCGTCTTGCGTCACCGAGCGAGTTCTTCGACGACGCACATCGTGGCCGAGACATTCGTTGCATCTCCAGCTCCCGCAAGCGTCTGCGCCGCTCGTTCCATCGCTCTCGTGTCTGTCGGCTGGCCCGATCCCTCAAACCGCACCCACGACTGCATCTCGTGCTTTTGTGGCATGTCGGACTCGAGTCCCTTCAGATGAAGCGCTGCGACGCTCTTTTTCCGCCGCACCTCGTCTCTTTCATCCCACCGACGCAGGTCTCCTTGTGAGTCTGCCCGACGCTCGTTCTCACGCCGCCATGTCCGACAGCGACGTCGTCGCCGCGGAAAAGAACCCGGCGAACGACACTGCGAACCCGGTCCGTCGACCGAGCCTCTACAACAGGACAGCGTCCTCGAAGCTTGCCTGGCACCGCCGAGCACAAGATGCCGCCAAGGCCCTGTACCAAGCGACTGTGGTGGAGCTTATTCTGCGACGAAAGCACCTCCAGGCCTCCACGGACGGGAGGCACATCCCGCTGGCCGTTGAACACCAACAACCGTTGGTCGACACGCGCCGTGGCCACGCGTATATATCCAATGATGTCAGGACCTCTCGCTACACCGTCTGGGACTTTGTGCCCAAGCAGGTCTTCTTTCAATTCTCTCGCGTTGGCAACTTTTACTTTCTCTGCGTTGGCATTCCGCAAATGGTATGTGCACCCGGTCAGCACCTTGTAAGTTGTGGCAGGTTGGCGCTAACTACGAGCTCAAGATCCCAGGACTGTCGACGACGGGGTCCTTCACGACGATTCTGCCGCTGCTTTTCTTTGTCATGTTGACTATTGTCAAGGAGGGCTACGATGATTATAGACGATACCGCCTGGACAAGGTCGAGAACGCCAACTTTGCCACGGTGCTCGGCCGAGAGGACAATTACACGGGCAAGATGAAGCCGATACGTTGGATCGATCGATGGAACCCGTTCCGTGTGAATATAACTGCCCAGCCGCGACCGGTGCCCGACGAGGAGTTTGACGGCGTCCGATGGGTCCCCTCGAGATGGAGCAGTCTTAAGGTCGGCGACGTAGTCCGGCTGGTCCGCGACGAACCGGTTCCCGCCGACGTGGTCCTATTGCACAGCGACGACGAAAACGGCTTGGCATACATCGAGACCATGGCCCTGGACGGAGAGACGAACCTCAAGAGCAAGCAAGTTTCCCACGCCCTCAAGGGATGCGACTCCATCGAGGCCATTGCGAAATGCCAGGCCCATTTTGTCGTCGAGGACCCAAACCCAGAGCTGTTCAATTTTGATGGGCGCGTCACCGTCAATGGAAAGCCGGTGCCATTAACCCTCAAGGAGGTCATCTACCGAGGCAGTGTCGTACGCAACACGACCTACGCCATCGGCCTTGTCATCAACACTGGGGAGGAGTGCAAGGTCCGCATGAACTCCAACCAGCATCCGCGTGCCAAGAGGCCAGCCTTGGAGAGAGTTGTCAACACAGTCGTCCTCACCCTCGCCGCTTATGTGGTCATCCTATCGGTTGGCGTCTCTATGGGTTACATCAAGTGGCAGAACGACTATGAAAACTATTCATGGTACCTGAAGGGTGCCGCTGTCCCGTTTCACGAAATCATCATTGCCTTCATCATCATGTTCAACAACGTAGTGCCGTTGGCACTGTACATAAGCCTGGAGATTGTCAAGATTGGGCAGCTTCTCCTGCTCAACTCGGACATTGAAATGTACGACGAGGAGACGGACACGCCTGCTCGATGCAATACCAACACCATCTTGGAGAACTTGGGGCAGGTTGGCTACATTTTCTCTGACAAGACCGGAACCCTGACGGACAACATCATGAAGTTTCGCAAGATCAGCGTGGCGGGAACGGTCTGGCTGCACGAGATGGATCTCGAGCCCGCCGAGTTTGACAAGCCGTCCGCACCCGTTGAATTTGACGGATATTTCAGCAGAAAACCGTCTATGTACAAGATCGAGCCGCCCACAGTGGCTATTCCCGAGGATGAAACCGACGCTGAGCCGATTGAGACTCCCATGTCGCCGAGGTTGTCAATGGGAACCGGCAGACGTTCATCTTCACATTGGAGATCCACTGGCCGCCCTGACCACGTACAGCCCGAAGTCAATACCTCGGACCTGCTCGAGTATCTTAGCCTTCGCCCACACTCCGCATTTTCAAGGAGGGCAAGGGAGTACTTCTTGGCCGTTGCGCTCTGCCATACTTGCCTGCCCGAGATGAAGGATGGCAATATGGAGTTTCAGGCCTCGTCCCCCGACGAGCTTGCTTTGGTCAGAGCTGCGCAGGAACTCGGCTTTTCGATGATCCAGCGCACGCCGCAAAGCATAACTCTCCAGGTTCCGCATGCCAACGGCCGCACGGAAAGGATGGTTTTCCAGATTCTGGATGTCATTGAGTTTAGCAGTGCTCGAAAGAGGATGTCGATCGTCGTTCGCTATCCCGACGGTCGCATATCCATCATCTGCAAGGGCGCAGACTCCGCCATCCTACCACGCCTAAAGCTGTCGTCGTTGGCCATGCAAAAGGCTACCGAGGTGCGGAAGAGCGCCGATATCGAACGCGAATTGTATCGCCGCAGCGAGCAGCAAGAGCCACGAAACAGCTTCGGAGGCAGGCCGAGCCTCAATGTGCGCCGAAATCCAGGCCTGGCGAGAGACCGAAGCCACGGCGCCCGCCCGATGGCCGACAGGAGCAAATCGTTCGAGATCAACAAGCTGGCGCGGGCTTCAGATGACCGGCCCCGAGCCTCTGTTTCCTCGCCCCGAGGCGTCTCCTTTGATGTATCTAGGAATCAGTACCTGAGCGCCAGTCCCTACCACGCGTTTCCCGTACCGACCCGCTTTGATTTTCTCGACGACCCTTCTATCCACGACGAGTCGGATGTCTTCGCTAAATGCTTCAAGCACTTGGACGATTTTGCCACGGAGGGTTTACGGACGCTCTTGTATGCTCAAAGGTTTATTCCCGAGCAAGACTACCATGACTGGAAAAAGGTTTACGACGAAGCCACCACCAGCCTTGTCAACCGTCAAGATAGGATCGAAGCCGCTGGCGACACGATTGAGCAAGGTTTTGATCTAGTCGGTGCCACTGCCATCGAGGACAGGCTACAAAGGGGCGTGCCGGAAACCATCGACAGATTGCGCCGGGCAAACATCAAAATATGGATGCTCACGGGCGATAAGCGCGAAACCGCCATCAACATCGCCCACTCCGCGAGAATCTGTCGGCCAGGGTCGGATTTGTACGTGTTGGATGCTACAAAGAGCCCTCTGGAGTCGCAGCTCGTGGCTCTGGCAGAAGACCTGAACGCTGGGTCCGTTCACAGTGTCGTCGTTATTGACGGCCACACCCTGGGTGTCGTGGAGAAGTCTGACGAGCTGTCCGCGAAATTCTTTGCCATCATGATTCTCGTTGACTCTGTTATTTGCTGCCGTGCATCCCCCGCGCAAAAAGCTCTCCTGGTACGCACGGTGCGCTCGCGCCTGAAGCAGTTCAAGGGCAAGGATCGACGAGGACTGACTTTGGCCATTGGAGATGGCGCGAACGATCTCGCCATGATCCAAGCAAGCCACGTCGGCATTGGCATCTCTGGAAAAGAGGGATTGCAGGCTGCTCGTGTCGCGGACTACGCCATTGCGCAGTTCCGATTCCTGCAGAGGCTGCTTCTGGTCCACGGACGGTGGAACTACGTGCGCACGGCAAAGTTCATTCTCTGCACATTCTGGAAAGAAATGTTCTTCTACCTGCCGTCGGCAATATACCAGGGATACAATGGGTACACCGGTACCTCGTTGTATCACTCGACGAGCCTGACGGTGTTCAATACGCTCTTCACCAGCCTGTGCACCATTTGCATGGGTATCTGGGAGCAGGATCTCCGCGCTGAGACCCTGCTGGCGGTTCCAGAGCTCTACGTATATGGGCAACGAAACTTGGGATTGAACATGTGGAAGTACCTGCGCTGGATGCTGTTGGCCGCAGTCGAGGGCGTCATTGCCTGGTACGGTGTCTGGGCAGGTTACGGGTGGAGCTCACCGGGTCCCAAGGATGATGGGCTTTATGCCCTGGGAATGCTTTCCTTTACGGTCGGGGTTCTCTGGATCAATTGGAAGTTATTGTGAGTATCTGCCGTGTCAACTATCGAGGGGACCGAGCAAGGCTAACCTTTGCCAGCATGTTCGAAACGCACTACAAAGCCACCCTGGTGATGTGCTCTTTCTTCATCACCACCCTTGGATGGTTTGCCTGGATTGCATTCCTCGACGGCGTCTACGCGGCGGAGCCTGCACAAGGGTACAATGTACGGCACACGTTCAGGGACGCGTGGGGTCAAGACATAGTGTGGTGGTCAACCCTCTTCGTCGTGCTCGCATTCCTGGGCCTCATGGAGCTGGTCGGGAAGTCGATCAAGCGGCAGATGCTCGTGGCGGGCCTGTGGCAGTGGCCGCCGTGGAAGAAGGCAAGGCTGGGCGAGAGCGTAGAGGAGTGGGACCTCGAGCTCTGGCAGGAGCTGGAACGGGATCCCGCCATGCGTGAGAGGCTGAGGATCCTCGCGCAGGATGAGGACTGCTTGGCGAATGACGACTGTGGCGAGGGGGAAGAAGAGGTGACCGTCGATGAGGTGACGACGAGGGTGTAGGTGAAGAGGGCTGGTTTTGCCTCGTTTGCCCTGTTACAATGATACCCATTACAATGCGAAGATACGGGAAGACATATAGAAGAGGCTTCGATTCTACATGGCGTCTATAGAGACTCGAATTTCCAAAGTTATCAATAACGGCAAGATGTAAATCTTATGATTACACGTTGCAACTCAGCCCCCAATGTCCTACCATGTGGCTCTTCGTACACATCCTCAGGTACCCTATGTCTACGCAAGGTAATGTGCCTTAGATATAGGGTGACGTTCAGGGGAAACTGCGTTCACAGCTCCCGCGCGCGAGCCCGTCGCGCAGCCCCCGATTATACTTGCTGCTACGGGACTGCTTCCGTCATGCTGTATGGTTTTATTCGCAATTTGAGCTAGGCCCAGAGTGTGTTTGGGAGACTTCATAGCCGTAGTGGAAGCTTCACATAGGCACAAGTACACAAGAAAACAAGATCGGCAATGGTGTCAGGAGGAAGTGGCTTCAATACTTCCACCCTATCGTCGAGTCGCGACCACTATAGACAACAGGCTAGTATTTGCCTTGTTTCCTAGCAGCTAAGGAGAGGGTATCAGGTCGCGAGCACGTAGTCTAGTCGCGTGACCAGTCGTAAGAATTTTAGGGGTGGTCCGCGATATCTAACGTTACGTGTCTCAGTCCTCAAGCACGACACCATCGAAGTCAAACAGTCGCCGTCCGTCAATCGTGGGGCGCCATCTATTGATTGAACCGAAGAAAAGCAATCATGAGCCAACGCCGAACAGAATGCAATGAGTCTCCCTGTAGAACTTTACGCTTTCCTTTCCACGTCTAGCGGCTGTTCGCTAATGATGCCCTCCTCGCCACCTGACCTCGCCGGCGGCGACGCTTGCCTCGGCCTCCCGACAATCTCCATACTGCGAAAGGCCACGAGCACGACGGCCAGGGAAGCTATGCCGAAGCCGAAATTCATCCAGCTAGCGGCTCGGATACCCTCGAGCGAGGGCGCGTCCCAGGGCTCCATGCCACCAGCTTCTTTGACGTCGACGCCGCGAGCGTTAGCCACGACGGCAGTCTGGATGGCGGTGCTGATGGCGAGGCCGATGGCGCGGCCGAACTGGCTGACGGCATTTATGAGGGCGCCGCCGATGGCTTGGTCCTCACGTGGGAGGGCCTGCGAGGTGAAGAGCGTGAGGCAGGGCCAGGTGGAGTCGGCGCCGATGACGGAGAGTACCATGGCTGGTAGGCCGTAGGCAAAGTACGATGTCGTGGGGGGGATGGGTACCGCGAAGAGCAGCGAGGCCAACGAGACGGCGAGGCTGCCGCACACGAGCAAGAAGAGCGTCGGGACGCGGCTGAGAAGCTGGGCGACGATGAAGGCGATGATGGCGCCGCCAACGCCCGTGGGTATGAACCGCAGCATCGTCTCCAACGGGCTCAGGCCTTGGTAGCCTTGGAAGTAGTAGGTGGCGAAGATGAGGAAGTTGTTGAACGACGCGAAGAAGAGCCCCATGATGAGCATGACGGCGCTGAATCGCAGATTGCGGAAGATGGACACCTTGACCAGCGGGGGGCGGTCGCCGGTCAGCTCGAGGTGGCGCTGCCAGACGACGAAGGCGGCGACGCCGAGCAGGGAGGCGGCGATGGTGCTGGGGACCCAGGGTGTGCCCCAGCCGACGACGTTGCCTTCGGTGAGGGCGAACATGAGGCCGATGAGGCTGGCGGTAATGAGTGCCGCGCCGATCCAGTCGATGGTCGGCTTAGGCGTTCGCTTGGACTGGTCGAGGAGCTCGGGCTTGATCGGCGACGGAGGCGCGGCAGGGATGAAGATGATGCCGGCAACGGTTATGATGCCAGCCATGATGGCCGACACGCCGAAGACCCATTTCCAGCTCGAATACTGGGCGACGAAGCCCGACAAGACGTTGCCGAAGACGCTGCCGAGCGGTGCTCCGGCGGCTGCACGGGAGGGGAGAGTCAGCCTCGGAATGGACGACGACCGGAAAACAATTTCAGTGCGAGAGGCCTACCATAAGTGCTGAACGCATAGTTCTTGGCCTTGCCCGGCGGGAACGTGACGCCCAGGATGCCAATGGCGGTCGGGACGTTGGCCGCGGAGCCCTGCAGTCGCATAGTCAGTCATACAGGATGCTCTCAGGTCTTGGACGTCCAGCACCGCCGCGAGATGCTCGGGTTACGCACCAGTCCGTGCAGGCCGCGAAAAAGGTCAAAGGCAATCTCGTCGGGGACGAAGGGGTTCGCCGCCGTCACGGCCGTGACCCAGACGGAGCCGAGGATGAAGATGAGGCGCTTGCCGTAGATGTCGGCGACGCGGCCCCAGAGCAGCAGGAAGCAGCCAAAGGTGAGCGAGTACGACGACACGATCCACTGCTGCCGGCTCTCGGGTATGTTGAGCTCGCGGCCGATGGTGGGCAGGATGATGACGACGCTCTGGATGGAGAGCGTCTGCGCCGGTGTCAGTGACACACACGCAGCAAGAATACGTCAGGGGGGCCGGAGGCGGAGAACTCACGTTGAGAAAGGCGGCGCCCGTGAGCGTCGCCACGAGGGCGATGCAGCGCCCCTTGGACAAGGGCAGCCCATCGTTACCGCTGCCGTCCTTGCTGCCGTCCTTGCTGCCGCCGCTGGCGGCGTCGGCCGGAGGGTCGTTCGATACTTCAGATCCCGGCATCGGCGTCGGCGCCGGCAAGGTCCCCGTTTCTAGTTCCGCCTTCGTCGTCGTCACGGTATCCGCAGCCTCTATCCTCCCGTCGCCTGCCAGGCCGCCGAGGCGCGCCATGTCGAATCGCCGTGGGGAAAGGGACGTGCAAGCCGCGTCTCTCGGCGCATTGGTGATGGCCTCTCTGGTGGGGGCGACGTTTTCGACAGCAACCTTGTACGCGGACGAGCAGTGTGGGCGGCGCAGACAGCAGCTTTAATACGTCGGAATTCGGAAGGAGGAGCCTCTCGGTTCTTGGCTTTACATCGAGTGCGGGCAAGAGATCCAGTTAAGGGCGTGCGGGAACGGGGTCAGGGTCAGGGATCCGTTCGTGGTGCAAGCGTCCGTACAGACCGGGTCAGCCCGCCGAGCATCGAGAGAACCCGATCCCGCGAGGGCAGCGGGACGGGATAAAATGGCCGAGCGCATCGCAGATCGGACAGGCCATCCGTCTCGGGCATCCGCCATCCGCGCTGGGCATCCGCCATCCGCCTCGGGCATCCGCCAGGCGTCCTCGCGCGACGCCAAGCGGTCCATCGCGGCTCGGCCGAGGCGTTGGAGTGATCCTCGCCGTTATCGCGAGTGAGAGGCGCCGGCGGCGGCCCACCTCCGGACGATGGGCGGCTGTACAGGTTCCCATTTGCCGGGGCCTCCCTTTGACGTGGGTTGACCAAAGTGAGTTTCGCTCGTCCACACAGGAGCGCCGCCACCCACAGGGCCCCCCCACACGGGTCCGACGGCAGTCGAGGCCGGCAACTGAGTATTAGGCCAACAGATACCAAACTAAGTACGGAGTCTCCCGCGCCCTGTTAGTACACTCACGTACCGTGATGCCCTGCAATGACACCATTGCCGAGCCCATGTCTGGCGTCCGGCGTTCGCACTCACCTCGCTTCCCCTTCCTTCGATTCTCCCCGTGGCCGGACGCGAGCATCATCGTCAATCTGCCGACTGGCGCGAGTCCGCCCGCAGTTGATTCACCACGTAAGCTGCATGTGCCGGTCCGGTCCCAGTGGTGGTCTTTGCAAAGATGCAATTTAATTCTTCGCCATTGTCAATCCTCATGTCTTTTAACAGTCTTCCTTCTGCCCAAGCCGTTCCATCCCAGCGGCCCTCCCTCATGCACACTGTCCTTGATCCATCCCCGGCCTCACCCGTCCTTGTTGATGCCAAGCAGGCCCCTAGAGCAACTCATCGACAACGCCCCCAACAAAGACCCCGGCTTCGCACCAACCCATCTTTTTGTGTTTTCTCCGAAGAAATCAAAAAGCAAAGGAAGAAAGCACACTGAAGACCGTTTCGGAAATGACAATCAAGAAGTAACTCGATGTTGCATCCTGGATCCTTTCCATTGCCAATGCCACCCTGACCCTGACCCTGATTCTTTCAGGCGATTCTCAAAATCACAATGAGGGAAAAGTAAAAAAAACTAATAAACAGGACAATCGTACACGTACGCGGCAGAGGAGCATTATTTCCCGCCTCTCTACCGTCATCCCCCCTTCGTGGTGCAAGAGGCGCACGTATGGTGCTGATTATGTTTCCCTCCCATGCCCTCTCGAAAAACTACCTCTCATCACCAGGGGTCCCGATCGCCGAGTCCGAGCTGCCTCATGATGCTCTGCTCCCGCTCCCGCGCCAGCAGCCCCTTGTCGAGGGGACGCTGTCGCCCTCGCCTCATCCCATCGCAGCTCCTACCCCACTAATGGTAGTTTCCGCCCCAGCCGCCGCGCTGCTGCTGCTGGCCGCCGTAGTAGCCGCCGCTGCCAAAGCCTTGGCCGTACGAGCCGTAGGGCGTGCTGCCGTGCTGGCTGGCGCCGCCTCCCGCGCCCATGCCGTATTGGGTGCCGCCGTGGAGGCCGTGGCCCTGCAGGTGGCTGGGGTAGCCGCCGTAGCCGCTGCCGCCCATCTGCGACGTCTGCGGCGGCGGGAGGCCGCTCTGTCCGCTGGCCGCGTTGTTCGCCGCCGATCCCGGGCGAGGGCCGCCTCCGAGAGAAGGCGACGGGCCCGAGCCCGCCTTGGCGTCGCCGAAGGGCTTCAGGTCGTCAGTCGAGCCCGAGGCCGGGGGCTGGGCCTGGCTGTTGAAGGACTGGCCCTGGGACTGGAACGAAGACCCTCCGCGCGCGAAGCTCTCGTGCGCTCCGCCAAAGCTGCTGCCGCCTCCCAGGCCGGGCTGGCTAGCAGCCTGCCCAGATCCAGCACGGCCGTAAGCGTCGCCCAGGCCCGAGCCCAGGCCGCTGTCTCTGTGGAGAGAAGAAGGGCCGAAGGTGCCAGGGGACGACGAGTGGTCGTAAGGCGCGTTGGGAGACACTCCGTAAGGCTGTCCGTACATGCCACCTTTGCCGTACGGCGCGAAGCCTCCTTGGCCGTATCCCGAGTAGTACTGGTGATAGTAAGGGTTGCTGTAGTAGGGGTGGTTGTAGTTGGGGTACTGCTGCTGTCCGTGGGACTGCGGCTGCGAGCCGGGCGCGCCCTGCTGCTGCGGCTGCTGGCCCTGCTGCTGGCCCTGCTGGGTCTGCTGAGCCTGCTGGCCCTGCGGCTGCTGCGTCTGCGCGGCGGGGTTGGGCGTCGAGTGGCCACTGTTCTGGCTGTCGTTGGAGCCGCCGAATCGAGGTTGGTTGTGGATGGCGCCGCTCTGAGGATACTGGCTGAGGTTGTCGCTTTGAGCGTTGTAGCCGCCGAAGGGTCGCTGCTGGGACGGCGCGCCCTCGTGCTGGCCGTGCGCGCCTTGCTGGCCGCCGTACTGCTGACCGTAGAAGTTGTATGGGTTTCGCTCTTGCTGGTTCGCGGTGTAGTAGTTGGAGTAGTCGCTAGGGGCGGAGCTGAATGCGCCGGCAGGCTGCTGGGCCTGAGGCTGGGTTGTCTGCGTGGCGAAGTTGTCGAAGGGGGGCTGCGAAGCGGGAGTGGCCTGCTGGTTGAATGGGTCCGCGGGCTTCTGCGAGCTCGCTGCGACGTCCTGGGAGACGCCGTGACCGAATCGGCCGTATTGCTGAGCGTTCGGGACAGGAGGTTGCGTTGCTAAGTTTCATTCAGTCAGCACGGGCTGGCCGCACACGAGTGGGGGGCGGCCATTGGGGGCAGCTCACCTTGCAAATGAGCTGCAGGGGCGGTCGGCGCTGAGCCCATGTCAGCGAAATGCGCCAGAGCGCTGCTTCTAGGCTTGAAGGACTTACCAACTCCAGCCGCGCCAGAGGGCACAGCGGCAGCGGGCTTATGGGAAAAGGGCTCAGGCACAGCAACAGGCTGGGACACCGGGGGCAAGGAGGCACGGGGATGGGCGATGGGGGAGTCGGCCGGCGGTTGCGCTCGGGTTTCGGGCTCCTCGCGCTCCCCATCAACGTCCTCATCGCCGCCGTTGAGGCTGAAGGCTCCGAATTGGACAGCTGCGCGGTCCACCTCGCGGTTGCCCGGCATACGGACAGCCTCCTCCTGGTCCAAGACCCGTCGCTGGTAGCTAGGAACGCGCGTGGATCGCTCCGTGGCCTTCATCGCGGAAGCTGCGTACCCGCTTGCAGCAGAGCGCTGTGCCTGATGTTGCTGCTGAGCAGCCGAGAGCGGCGTCGCGGTCGCACTAACGGGGCTCTGTCGAGGGTCCCAAGAGTCAGCAGCTGTGCTTGCGGCGGTTCCGGTGGCAGGTGGATTGGAGTCGTCAACAACCTGTTCAAGATTCGTCTCCGTCAGTTCATCCTTGGTCGGTGGTAGCGAGGTTTCGGGTCCGGTGGCGGTGGTGGTGGTGGTGGTCGGGGCCTGGGCAGGCACAGCGCGTTGGGCAACAGGGGTGAGTTCTTCCGCGGGCTCGGCGGCTTCAGGCTCAGGTTGGACGGGTTCGGCTGCAGGCTGCAGTTCAACGGGTTCGGCGGCGGGCTTGGGGGCGGTGGTTTCTTTGGGGACTGGGGCAGGCTTGGGGGCAGTCGACTGTCGTAGCATGCTCGCCCAGGTCTTAGCCTGAGGAGCGGCGGCCTTGGGTAGGTCAGAGACCTGAGGCTTGTCTGCGGCGATCGTCTTCGGCTCGGGCTTGTCCGTCTTGACGGGCGTCGCCTCGTTGTTCCAAGCGGATGACTCCTCGGTCGGCACCGACAGCTGCTGGTTCTCCTTGTTGCGAGCGCCGTTGGTGCTGGCATGGGCGCCTCGGCCCCTGCCGCCGCGAGCACCTCGTTCCGAGCCTCGACCTCGACCCCGGGCTCCATCTGAAGCAACACGGCCGCCACGGGCAGGTCTACCACCAGCGACGGATTGCTCGGCAGCAGCAGGTGCGGTGGTCGTCGCATCCTTGGCCTTTGCGCGAGTCGTCTTCTTAGGCTTGGAGACCTCGCCCCACTGCGAAATGGTGCCTGTGGAGTGAGAAGGAAAATGTCAGTGTGATTCATCTTCAAGACGCTTTGGCTTGGGGGGGCCAGGCAGCGGGCTGCGACATCCGCACGCCAAACGGACTTGCCCGAGGAGGACATGAGGATGGATCGATTAGGTGTTCAGGCTGGGTCGTACCTTCGGCGATGCGCGCCACGGCCTCGTTCTGGTCGCCATTCGTCTCTTGGAGGGCGAAGAGCACGTCGGCCTCGGACCAATCCGGGAACATTTCGCGGATTACGGAGGTCTTGTCGCCGTATTGCTTTCGGAGCTCGGCGAAATCGCCCTCGTCGTCGAAGGCACCCAAGCTGTCATCAGCCGCCTTGTGGTCAGACTTGTCGCCATTGGCTCTGCGGCCGCCCCGACCGGCGAAACCTCCTCTACCGCCGCGACCAGAGCCTCTGCCGCGCGAGGCGGCAGGCCGTGAAGCGACTTCGGACATGGGAGATGGTTTGGATGTTGTGCGGCGAGCGCAGGGCTGGAGTGGTGTGGGAGAGGCAGTGGCCGGTTGCCAAGCCTCTGCAGAGTCGGCGAAAGGACAAGATGAGGGGAGGGAGGACGGCAAAGAGCCAGATCCGTAATGCGGAGATGAACGCGTGCGTGTGGATGCAGCGACGTGATGCAGGGTGCGTAGGCTGGGCAGAGTTGAGGTCGTGGAGGTGGAGGGTTGAAGGGAGGCACGAGGTTTTCCCCGGAAGCAGAAGAGAGGACCCAGGCTGACGATGGAAGGTTTTTGACTTTGGCGGCAGCTGGTGGTGCTGGCGCTGGTGACGCCCCCCAGCCCCCTGTCCGCCGCGTCTCCCCAGCAGGACACCCGCCGCCGCCAAATGGCCCTGCCCTCCCAGGCCGCACACCACCAGCTCGAGGGCTAGGCTGCTGCAGGACCCAGTGCGCTGGCCACCAGCGCCGCCAAAGCCCACTATGGCACCTGTCCGTCCCCGAAAGGGCCATGTACCTGTACTTTGCGCCTCCCCAGATTCACTCGCCCGCCGGCCACCACTCAATCCATCCACCAGTGGGCAGCCGGAGATTCGCTGCAAATGGAGAAAAGAAACGAATCTTCCACTTGGACGCCATGGCCGGATCGACCCGTTTATCCCTCGGATTTGTTCTCGTGATTGTGCTCGCGGAGTGCACAAGCATCAATCTTGGGAGCTGTTTGCTTGGGCGTCTGCTAAGCCGCCTCAGGCTGTGGAGCCCAGCTACCTCGGCCACGGTGGGAGGACCCTGCCAGTGGCAAGTACTGCGGGCCGCGCTCCACGTCCGCCTGCTCACATGGGCAAGCCAGGCGACGGCGAGGCAGTGGTACAGATACTTCGCGATCTGCCCATGCACTACGACGTCGGCAGTCCGACCGAGGTGAGCAGCCTTCTCCCATCACCGTGCCTACCAGATCACTGCGGTGAGGCACGGTGCCTGACCTTGCTGTCAGTACTTAGGTATGCAAAGGCAAACAGCCTGGGCCAGCCACAGCTCGAAGCATACAGGCTCTTTGTCCCGCCGTTCTTTGACAACCATGCGGCCAATTGCAAAACAAGTGAGAGCTCACACCGCTGCTATCACGTCGAGCTCTACGTGCTTCGGGTTCGATCACGTCCAAGCACGACATCCACCCTGACAGTGAGTGAGGGCTGGCCTGCTAATAAAGCCCCGAAGTCGCGCTACTCAGCCAGGACAAGGACCTGCCGCACCAAGACAGCTCCACACTACCTGTAAGGTAGCAGCCCAGCTCCGTCCTTAGCGGCTCATCTCAGTAATATCACGTGACATGCCAGTTGTTCCGCGACTCTCCCGGATCGTGGATCGATGTCCATGATGTCAATCAAGTCCAGGACAACCACGCAACGCTGCTGGCAGACCTCTTTGACACCAGCCTGCCGCGGGCAGTGCTACAGCCACCTGTGTCCGTATCCTATACTGCGACGGCTTTGCGCCATGTTTTCCACCAAGTCAGCACAATCGCTGCGGAAGCTATTCGCCGGCTATCACGAACCCCTACCGCTATCAAAATCGCAGTCCCAGCGACTCCTCGATGGCCTCAAGGCGTCTTTCCGAAACCAGCTGGATCTCGAATACGGGCAGGCGCCAGAAAATGCCTTGACCCCCCCGAAAGCCGCAAGCGATGCTCTCCAAGTTCGACACTCGGCGGCAAGCCAACATCTGAAGTCGATTCTCTCGAATCCCTTGTTCAGCTACCAAAGAGAATCGCCAGCACAGCCCCTCTTCTCCTCCGTGTCTATGCCGAAACGAGACCCTATGGACGTTTTCGACCATGCTGTTGCAAGAGGCATGATGACGCTCAAAGCAGCGACGGGCTGCGTCGTCGCAAAGCGACAGCTGCTCTCGGCCCCGGATTCAATCGCGGAAATGTCCACGTCAGAGACCGCGTCGCGCATCGTACGATGGCTCCGATCGAGTGGTGCCGAGGCGAATCTCAAGTTCCTGGATAATCTACAATTTATCCGTGCATTGGTACCGTTTCTAGTCGCCGAGGGTTTGGAGGGCATCGCCTGGGACTGGGTCACTCGAACAGTCAACGATGGCTCAACTACTCTGAGCAATGAGCTGCGAATCCAGCGCGCCTCTTACGTGCTGGCAGAGCTTGTTCGTACCAAGAGTCAGCCGCAGTACGGCAACCTAGATGCTGCCATCTCGACAATCCTGGACGCAGAGCAGCGCTTTCATGACAGCCCCTTGCTCCCCGACCTTTTGATCAGTCCTTGGAGATCAGTCTCATGGCTCTCCACTGTGGAAGCCTACAGCAGGACACCGCCGTCGGAAAAGCTCTTTGACGCTCACATGGCGACGGCAGAGCTTCTCCCCAGAGCATTCACCGTTGAAAAGGCACACCTCCACCTGTATCACCCCACGCACCCGGACCACACGCCGGCGCTTCACTTCTTCCACGACAGGAAGAATTTACGCAAGCTCGTGCAAAGACTGAGCCCGGAGAAACTTGACTTGGCCAAGATAAAGGGCATGGGCATCGTCCCCTGGATTGCGTTCTTGGGCCACGACACGGTCAATCACCTCACCCAGTCGGGCAGGAGCCAGGAAGCGGAGGACGTCACGGAGTTGCTTCGGTCGGAGCTGGCAGGCGTCTTCTCACACTCTCCAAGCCCGACGTGATAATCACCCAAACCTTCAGCCCCAACTGTTTCCGGAAACACCGAACACAATACCTCGCCACGCAGCTCGCCAGCCGTCTCTTCCCACAACTCAAATAACGGCATGATGGCGTGACTGCAAAGAAACCGAGCTCTTGCTCTGCCTTGGGTGCAGCGCATCTCATCGCTGAGGTGGCGATCCGGCCCACGATGAACGGGACGAGACCTTGCGTCCGCTGGCTCGCGATATGAGATCTTGCCGAGCCGATGCTCCCACGGCTTGCTCCCACGGCAATTAACCCGTGGATAAAGCTGAATTCCCATTCCATATAGAGAATGGAACCAGCACCTTACAGACAGCCATTTGTACTCATAGTATACCATGTCACGACTACGATATGAACGAAATAGCCACACGTGCTTCTCAAATATACCAAAATTTGTCTTATATGCTCCGAATCAGTAGTTTTTGTGTGTTGTCATCTTCTAGGTTGTCAATTTTATTCCGAGTCGCTGTCCTCCGCGTCAGAAAACCCATTGAACTCTTCCTCCGAGTCGCCCAGAGCTGGAGCGGCACCCTCACCGTTGTCATCGCCATTCTCCTCGCCGTCCTCGTCGCTGTCGCTGTCCTGCTCCTCGACTTCGTACACGCTAGAAATATCCCATCGGTCGCCCTTTGCCCTTCGGCTAACGTACTTGACGAATTTGAGCGTGTCGCTGTCGCGCAGCACGATGGTCATTTTGTTCCAAGCGGCGGCCTGGAAGAAGAGGATGTTGTCATCATCTTCGGAAGACTTGTAGATGGCGGCGTCTTCGTCAGCATCATCGTCGCCAGCCATGTATACTTCGTGGCCGCCAACTTCGTCGGCCGGCTTCTTGGCTTTGCCCCTCCTTTCGCTCCTGGCCGTGCCGGTTACCATTGATTTTTGCTTGGGTGCGGGCTCGGTTTCATCTTCTTCATCACCCCAGCCAGAGGTCGGCGTGATGCCCAAGTTCAGCTCCAGGCGCGGTTTGCCGACGTGGCCGGTGGCCAGGGTGTAGTCTTCACCGCGGCGGAAGCGACGCGCCATCACGTCGGAGCTCTCGACGGTGCAACTGGTGGCCACCTGCAACCAGTGCCGAAACTGGCGGCTGGGCAGGAGGACGTCCATCAGCTCTGTGATCGGGGACTCTTCCTGCGAAGTGCGGAGCTCGTCGGCCGCGCTGGAACGCTGGTACAGGTACCGATGCTTATGCGGCGGCTTGGCCACCTTCCATGCCGTCTTTTCCTCGATGGCAACGCTACCCTGAGGCAACTCCTTCCTCTCCTCAGCTTCGACGTAATCCTTTAGCCTCTGGGAAAACTTCTTGGATAGGATGTTGGCCAGCGTAATGCTCGAGAGGTCGGTGAAGTGCTCCGAGATCTGCTCCAGCGTGTCCGGCGTCAAATACGTAGGCGCAATGTATTTGAGCAGAAATTCCAGATCGGCCTCGTCGAACTCGTCCTGGCTGGCGCTGGACTTGTCGATCTTGGCTGGCCGCGCCTGAGGCATGTCGTATTGGGCAGGGTTGCCCTGGAGCTGCATCAGGCCGCTGTTCATGGCATTCTTCTCCTCCTCGCCCTCAATGTAGCCGTCCTCGCCAATCTGAGGAATATGAAACCAGCCACTGATGGCCATGCGGACCCGGCCGCCGTCTTGGTCTTGCTGCTCCTTGGTCGCGGCGTGATAGACCTCCTCGACGTCGTGAAAGCTCTCGCCGGGTTGGACGGCGAAGAAGCTGAGCTGGTTCCACGCGGGTGGGATGACCTTGACAACGTCGGGGAGCGGCGTCTTGGCGACCTCACCGTCCTTGTTCTCCAGCTTCTGGACGGGGAAGAGGCGGAGGGCGCCTCCCCACTCGGGCTGCCAGGGCTTGTCAGGGTCCGTGAGGTAAAGGATGTAGCTGACGCGGCGGCTCCCGATGACATCGTCGTGGCAGAGCAGGTAGCAGCCAGGGGTGTAGACATTGATGGCCATGTCCGTCTTGCGTCCACTCAAGGGGCCGCAGCCCGTGATGCTGGACACGTAGTTCCTGAAGGTCTCGGAGTAGACGGCATCCCGCAGCGCGAGCAGCGAGGGAAGCTTAGCCAGGGACTCGTCATCGAGCCCGTCGAGGTTGGCGAGGTCGCCGGACTGGTGAATCTTGTAGATGTCCGTCTCCTTGGGCGTAAAGGATACGTTGTTGCGGATCTCGTCGCGCACTGATCGGAGGAGCTTGTCGTCGACGAGCTTGTGGATGACGGCGTGCTTGTAGGGGGCCGATGTGGCATACTCCTCCGTGTACGTGCCCAGGACCGACTTGTCGAACAGCCCAGCGCGGAATCGCTTCTTGGCTGCCTCGGCCGATAGAGCTGCAGCGCGCGGGTGAGCAGGCGGGTCAAGATGGCGGCGCGGCGGCGCATGTTCTGGGCAACATACCGGTCTTGGTCTTCTTGCTACGGGCCTCCTTGCCGTTGGCCTGGCTCTCCGCCTTTCTCTTCATGGTGGCTGCAACGCAATTGATCCTTTGCGAAAGGTGCAAACGTGCGGCGCAAGCAAAGAAGTCGAAGAAACGAGGATCCACGAGCGGCGCGGACAACAGGTGGGCTGATGCCGTCAGTGGAGGTCTTTAAATTTTTCTGGGCCGCACCAGGAGAGACCCTTGATAATAGCGCCCGTCTCCGGCCCCCAGCGAACAACTCCAATCAGGCCATCGTCTTTCGAAACGACCGCAGTGCATGCGGCATGGCCAATTGAAGCCCCCAAGACCCCCAAAGAAGCGCGCTCGGCGGAGCAGGGGCGCCGTGAACCACCATGGGCCGCTGACCTGCGCATGTGGTGTCCGGTCTGGTGCGCCGGCGGCTATCACGACGCTTCAGCAGCAACGGCCTCCACACCTCTGTTTGCTTCCTGCGTCTTGCAAATGCACGCGTGAAGGACTTGTATAGACGCCGGCGCCGTACTGGCCCGGCTCGTCAACCATCCACCCAATCGTCGCGCTCTCGCCGGTTGCAGGAGGCTTCACGCGGGTGGTGCTGCATCTTCAAGGCCAGTCGCGGCCATCAGTGACGTCCTCCATCTCGGCCTTCGCGTCGGTGGTTCTGCAGAACCCAGCCGATGGCCAGCCCAATCAGATATAATGAGCGCCGCTCCTGCATACCTCGAACTGCCTTGCCCAGCCAACGCCATCGCTGCCCATGTCTGGTTCCGCCGGGCCCAGGTAGCTCGAGCATGTAACCTCAACGCGGATGCTCCTGTTCCTTGAGTGCTCCTTGAAAGCGGGGTCTTACACGTCAAGTCGCCCTCGTGCAAGGCCGAACAAGGCCAAGGCCACCCGTAGACACATCATTACTGCGTTCAACTTTGTGCAAAACTAAGGTAGCCTTCAGTCATGGCCCTGGACGTGGCATCCACACGGGCCAAATTCCCAGCCCTCCAGCAGGATCAGGTCTTCTTCGACAACGCGGGCGGAAGCCAGACCCTCGGCGCTGTCATCGACTCCATCGGCGACTATCTCAGCAGCAGCAACGTCCAGCTCGGCGCCTCGTATGCCGTCGGCAAGAAGTCGACAGATCGGTACGACGCCGCGCACCGGGCCGGTGCCAGGTACATCAACGCCAAGACCGACGAAGTCGTCTTCGGAGCCTCGACCACGCAGCTGCTGCGCAACCTGTCGTATGCCCTGCGGTTCAATGCAGGGGATGAGATCGTCATCTCGGCCATCGACCACGAGGCTAACATTGCCCCGTGGCTCGACTTGGCCGAAAGGCAGAGCCTGATTCTGAAGTGGTGGAAGCCAGTTGCCGGCTCGAATCCAGAACTACTACCCAGGCGCCTGGAAGAGCTTCTCTCGCCAAGGACGAGGCTGGTTGCCTGCACACACGCAAGCAACATCCTCGGAACCATAACAGACGTCAGGTCTATAGTCACAGCAGCCCATAAGGTCGGTGCTCTGGTATGCGTTGACGGCGTCGCCTACACTCCCCACCGGCCCGTCGATGTCAAGACCCTCGGCGTCGACTTTTACTCCTTTTCGTGGTACAAGACATACGGGCCGCACGTCGCCATGCTCTACGCGAGCTGGGGCGCTCAGACGCACATGAGGTCGCTCGGCCACTTCTTCAACCCGTCCGTTACCCTCGCCGACAAGCTGGGTTTGTCGGCGGCCAGCTACGAGCTGTGCCAATCCGTGACCCACGTTGTTGACTACCTCGGCCCACCCGAGTCAAGGTTGTGGAGGTCAATTGTCCGTCACGAGAAAGAGCTGCAGACTGCGTTGATAGGATTTCTCAAAACAAAGCCGTCTGTCACCATTTACGGACAGGAATCATCGGCCCCCGACTTGCGAGTACCCACCGTGAGCTTCACTGTCGAGAAGTGGAGGCCCAAGGACCTGGTCGAAGCCGTCGAAGCAGATTCAAACTATGGCTTTCGATGGGGAACCTTCTACTCGAATCGGCTGGTTAGAGACACGTTGGGGCTAGATGAGCAGGGTGTCGTGCGGGTGAGCATGGTACACTACAACACATGTAAGTTAAGCACCAATCCATCCACCATCCAACAAGATGCTCAGCCTTCCAACCAGTGGACGAAGTGAATGGTCTGATCAAGGCGCTGGACAAGGTGCTTGGGAGAAATTAAGAGATTGATATCTTCGTCGTGCTTCGTGGCACGAAACATGTACACGTGGAGATGAGCAACCAATGTCGCCTTAGTTGTCTATAGTCAATGTCTATCTACAAACTGCCATTTCTCTTATCTACAGCGCTCCGCAGCATGGTAATGGCATCAGCAGGGTCCTTGGCGCCAAAGACAGCACTGCCGGCGACAATGACATTCGCGCCGGAATCTGCCACCTGGTCGATTGTTCCCGGCCCAACACCCCCGTCCACCTCAATGTTCAGGTCGGGGTATTTCTTACGCAGAGCTTGCACTTTGGGCAGCTCGGACGCCATGAACTTCTGTCCGCCGAAACCGGGCATGACAGTCATGACGAGCACCATCTATGGGTCGTCCGTTAGCCGACCAGTCAGGGGACCGTGGGGGGGTGCGTGATATAAGCATACATCAGGCTTCTCCTTGGGGTCTGACGTCTCCAAAATATCCCATAGTACGTCAACAGATGTGTCGGGTCGGATTGCTATGCCGGCAAGCAGGCCGTTGTCGTGGATATACCGAATGAGCTCCTTGGGGCTCGTCTTCTTGTCGGACGTGTGCTCGGGGCTCTCGGCAGCGGAGGAGAAGGCAGCTTCGTAGTGAAAGCAGTACAGGTCACAGCCCGCATTCTTGAATTCCTTGACCCATTTCTTGGGCTTTGCGATACACCATCAGCATGCAGACTCTTCCCGCTACCACCACCCGCCGGACTGGTCCATGTTCACCTCTGAAATCATCATGTGGCAGTCGAAAGTGCCTCGGCCGTTCGCCTCGGTCGGCCTGTCGACGTGGCCCCTGATCTTGGCAACCACAGGCGCTCCGAAGGTAATGTTGGGCACAAAGTGCCCGTCCCTGGGTCCAGTCAGCCTCCAGCGGCTTTCATGCAAGGGCGCACTGCATACATGATGTCGACGTGGAGCCAGTCGGCGCCCTGCTCCATGGTGCGGGAACATTCATGGCCGAGCTGGCCAAAGTCGGATGCCAGTATAGACGGTGCGATGATGGTCTTCGGCGCCATGATTTGGGGGTCAATGAACGAGAGCGGAAGAGGGGAGGAGTTGCTCGTGGACAGGACCCTGAATTGTCGATGCTGGTGCGGCGTCGCGAGTCTGAACGGATGTCAGTGGGGTTTCTGTGGGCTGGGACAGGAGCTGCAGTGGGGCGGTAGCAGCAGATCGAGCCAGGTTGGGAAGCTTCCTGGAGAAACTTGCCTGTAGACTCCACCCGGCCTTGTACGATAAAAGTATGTACTCGTACGCCCTCGAGTCTATCAGTGGGCGTACTTCTTTACCTTAAGTGAACCTCGCTCCAATGGCGCCAATGGCACTTTAAACCCTTGCTTGATTGCGCAAATACCAGGTGCATCGCCCTGCAGGAGATGGCCCACAAGGTCGATGTCTAGAAGCATCTACGGAGTACGGAGCATACAAGTAGCCACCGCGAGTTGGTTCTCCAGCACACAAGACGTTCAAAGGCTATGTCATTCACAGCAGGTTAAAATAGCTCTGGCATTATACAGTGTTGTGGAAGGTGTGTGAGCAAGTCCCCTCCCTCGAGAATGACTTCAAGCACAAGCTGGACCCAGGAATAGGTGCGACACTATCTCCTACTTATATCCATCGCAGGTTGCTATAGCCCGCACTTCCGATCGCTCGTATCGTCACAAACGGCACATCGCATCGGCCCTCGGAGATTCAAGCTCGGCGAATCAGTTACAGGGCCGCCAACATGGCCACGACAGCACCAGCCAAGCCCCCCATGTTGGCCACAACGGGAGCAGCGGCAGCTTTCGAGGTCGAGGAGGGAGACGCGCCCGTGGCGGTCCCGGAGACCGACGTCGACGCGGGCGTGCCCGTCGTCTGGGCCGCGGCAGCAGTACCGCTGGCCGAATTGCTGGCGGAGCCGCTGGCGGAGCCGGACGCGCTGCCGCCGTTCTTGCAAACGACCTTGTCAGGGACCTGGACGCCCGAGGCGGAGCAGAGCTGCGTGGCGAACTTGACGCTGGCGTCTTGGTCGGCCTGGCTGCAGACGCCGACGAGGCAGCAGGCGATGCTGTTGAGGAAGTTCTCGTTGGCGCACACGCACTTGATGTCGGCCGCCTTGCAGCCCGCCACGTTCGATCCGCTGATGTACTTGGTCACACAGCCCTTCTGTACAAGCAGCCATTGTCAGCGCGGGTTCAGCAACCAGCAACGGAGCGGCCAGGTGCGGCCTAGGCTGTACGCACCGCGCAGTCGGGAATGCCATCGAGGCTCTGGGCAGCGACGAGGCTGGCGGCGAGCGCAACGACCAATGTGGGCTTCATGGTTCAGGAGCTGGGTGGGAGCTGACGCGATGCAGAGCGATGATGGCAGAAATAGAACGATGAGAGCTACTCGTGGCGGCCTGGTGAATGTCAAGGTGGCAAGGGGCGAATTGGGAGAGGTGTCGATGGAGTCGGCTGACGGATGGAGGCGGCAGCTCGGCAGGTGGCCTGTTGTCGGGGCGCCTGATGGCCGCGCTCGCAGGGGAGGGAGGGGAAATTGGGCGACGCAGCCGAGAGCTTGCGCCCACGATACCCCAGAATCCCCAGCGCATCAACGGGGACCCTGCCGGCAAAGCGCGTCGCGAAGGCCCGGTGCCGTGAGGTCGGCCCTAGTAGATGGTCTAGGCGCGCATTGGCCACTGCACAGTGGGCATGCAGGATGGGCCCAATTCGCTGAGAGCAGCAGCCGAGCTGGCCCACCTCTGCATTTCGCCCCTTGAGAGCTTTGATCCCCTGTGCGACTACAGTATGTCCGTACTGCCTTTACCAAACGTGTACTCCGTGCTTGGTGAGATATCTGCCTACCTACGAGTACGATGTCTCCGGCCAAGGCCGATGGGCCCAGGTCCCGACTTTCAATGTTGGCTGGCGCGCCTCGTCAATGTCTTGTGGTCTGGGATGCCAGCTGCGTCATCGACGGCCGGCTGGGCCGTCGCCACGTAAGGCAAGGTACGAAGTAAACTTCGCGCGCATAAATGGTAGGCCGGCGCAGCCCATAATACTCCTTACCTTGTACGGAGTACGGAGTACGACTAGTAGCAATCTGCGGAGTATGTACTCCGTACTCCGTGCGGTGAATGTGTGACAAAAGGTGCAGCTGCAGTTCTGCACCCTGTCTGCAAAGCCGGTCTAATGCAGCCTCATCTGAACGGACGACTAGCTGCCGCACGGGGCATAATCACAGCAAGGATTTCTGAGTGGCCGTATCCAATTGGGGCAACCGGGCCATTATTATCGACAAGCTATCGCAACGTACTCGCACAAGCTCGACGCGTACGATCCCAACACAAGCAAAGGTCTAAAGGGAGAATTGCGAAGCCTGGCTCTGCGGTTGAGGAGAGCATTCGACGAGCCGACGTCGGGTGGCTTCGGTCAGCCTCACAAGCTTGCGTAATCCACAGTTCTATATCGGTGCGGTCGCTCTGGAGCCTGGGTGGTCGAGGCGCCATTGCCCATCGGTCGGACAGCGCCACCAGCGGTCCAGGCCTGGCGGCGTCGGGTATCGGCACTTCAATTACAGTTCAGAACATTGTTTCTCGCCCTGGGTCGTACGGGTATCGCTGGCTGGCTGGCTGGCTAGCAAGACAGGTCAACCACATCGTGCAAGATGCGGCGACCAGGTTCAATCGCCCCATCTCAGTGGCATGTCGTCCGTACGAGTGAGTGGTGATGTGACGGTGATCCCAGATTATTCTTGACCTTTTTTTTTTGTCGCCGGTGGTGGCGTGCTTCGCCGAGCATATCTCTATTCGGAAGCATAGTTCGTTTATACCTTTTTGCCCTGCTTCAAAAGATCAGACACCTTTGGAGGCAGCACAAGCGCACTCCTGTCGTTTCTCCTGTAAAAGTCCGCCAAAGATATCGCCGTCTGCTCTGGTATATCCTCCTGAATGAAATGTCCAGCTTCCGGGAAAACTTGCAACGCATACTTTCCTGTTCCAAACCGAGTCAGTACTGGCGGAATTGACCTCCTCGGTCAGCCGTGGATTGGCATACCTTGCATCTGCCCTATTGTAAGTTCAGTGTCCAGCCTGTCTGTGCCAGCCAGCAATAATAGCTTTCCTCCCTTGGACTCCAGGAACTTCTTGCTCAGCCCTACAAACCAGCCTTCCCAGAAAGGTTGTGTAGCGGCCAAGTTGGTCCTCCATCGCCAAGGTCGGGCCGCATCCTCGCTCTCGTCAAGCCTCAGCAACGCAGGGACCGACGTTCGCGCAGACGTCGAATTGCGGACCGTCCGCGACCGAATATGCCAGTCGATTGCGGCTTCAACCGTAGCGAAGCCTCCTGGCCTCGTTGAAAGATACGTCTGCATGCTTTGCAATGCATCTATAGCCGAGCCCTCGACCACATCCAGCACCGCATAGCCTAGCAGAGACGCCTCGAGTCTCCCGGTCCTTGCCAAGTCTGTCACCACCGCCCCGCCCAGGGAGTGGCCGACGAGGACTATGCTTGGTAGAGTCTTCCAACCCATCTGCTGTTTTGTCGACTGTACCATAGAGTAAAGATCATCAGAAAGGGTGCTGAGGCTCAAGTCGAGAGTCGTGCCCTCCGGGGCAACGGTAGACCCATGCCCTCTGCAGTCAACCGCAAGGATTCCGGCGGACGGCAACCGCTTCCGAATCTCAGAGCCGACAACAGCAAACGTGAGGCCCGAAGACCCAGCACCGTGATGCATGACAAACAAAGGCCCCTTGTCCACAGGCGAGGTCAGATACGCGTGGAACGTCACCTGGGGGTCGTTGTCTGACTTGAGGAAGAGCTCGCGTTCGAAATATGTCGTCCATGGTATTTGCTGCAGACTTCTTCCTCGTGCAATTCTGGGAGTCGTTAGCAAGGAATCGTGCTAGAGTTTGTCTTAAATTACCCCTCTGGACGCGCGAATAGCTTTTGGCTGGGGGCCGGGATGATGGTTCCGGTGGAAGATACGGATGACGCGGAGGAAGAGTCGTCGTCCAGATGCTCTGGTAGCTCCGGCACATGGTCCGTCTCCTGCTCCTCCAGCTCGTCAAAGGGCTCATGGGTGAGACCAAGCTTGGACCTTGCCCATGCCCGCTGCAGATCGCTCATGGCGGGCCTCGTCTCGTCTCAAGTCTCGGAGCAGCGCGAGATCCCAAGGATGTTGGCGCTTGGCAAGGAAAAGAGTTGCGCGGAATACCGGTTCCCAGCCAAGGAGAATCAAGATAGCGGACGCCCTGTTTCATCCAAGCCGCAGATTTCTGGGCATGCGCTGCGCGGCTCCGCCGTACTTTGTCGCCCGGCTGTGAGGTCGTTCGAGGGTGAGCCGAATGACGACTCCAGACTGGTCAGTCCATCAGGTGTCACAGTAAGGCTGAGAAAGCGGGGCTACGGAGCACTGTATGGTAAGGCGGAGCCGTGAGGCGGGCTCACAGTGCATACTGCGACGCGCACGATACGCCACATCAATCACCACATGTTTGGATGGTCTCTGCATCTAACTACTAGATCCGACACCTGGTTAAGATTTCCGCATCTCAGTCGTCAAGTTATGGTTCTTGATATCGCCTAATCTCGTCGTTTCATACCGTTCATCTTGTGGCGAAGCACCATACGAGTGCATCACTGTGTGATGGGACTGAACCTATGTCGCGTATATCGAACATTGAGTATAACGCCCTAGCAAGGCTGTCAAGACCAGCGGAAAGCGCTTCGGAAATTTCTTCGCGATTCTCTGTACGGATTGCATGAGATGGCCTCTGCTTCTTCAGTTGAATCCTCTTTAAAAGTATTTGCCTAGTCCTTTGGTGCTATAATTAAGATGATCCACGCTGTTGACCTCGAATTTTCGCCTTCGTGGCATGGCATGCCTGGTAGCATAGAATCAAAATGAGACTAGAAATCTGTGATATTTTCAACTGGGATATCTCCCATATGCCGAGACGTATCCGTTAAATGTTACAACATTCTGCTCTACTCGCCGCCTACCCTAGAAGAGAGCAACCCTCCTTCATGGCCATCGGACAATGGTCCCCCCTCTGAGGGCTATGGCATGCGAGCAGGAGCAGAATTCGGATGTGAAGAGACGGCTTACTGGTTGCCCCCTTTTGGACTCTAACATCGGCCTCGACTGGCTCGTTTCGATATGGAGCCTAATTATGATGCAGGTACGGAGTACTTGTCGTCACAAAGTGAAGCCGGCGTTCTGCTTGAATATGTCTTCGTTGCCTGCAGCCCCCATAGCTGTTGCGCAGATTGAATGACTTCTTGGCCGTCACGACTCGCCTATAGACAGTCTTCTCACTCTTTAATGCTGCTCCCCCCCCTACTACAAGTGCTTGTAGCCGAGGAGCGTCAACGCGCCCGAGTACGCATACTTCACTTATGACCTCAATTTTATGGTTTTGGGCTCACCGTACGGAGTACATCACTTCATGTACAATATTTCTTCTGTCTATTGTCTCGGGACAATCGTTGCTATAGCCAGCTGTTGTCTACGTGCATGGAGTCGACCCGCAAGCAAGACATTCCGACAACTCGCACATTTCACGTAAGTCCCCTGACGGACAGACAAGCCTTGCTGGGCGACGTATCCGGGGATTAAACCAGCCACAAGTGTGGTCATGGCGCAGGGGGCGATGCTTCTTGTGACGGTTCCACGACTGACTTGGCCCTGCAGATGTTGATCGCCGTCTGGGCAGCAGAGCGGGGGAAGGAGGAGGCACAGGTACACAGCGAGACAGGGATCACTCAAAACAGAAGATGGCGGTCGCATTGTACTATGTACAGACTGTAGAGCATACTTCCAGGGATTGTCGGCATGTCGGTTAGGACGATATCGCTGCTGCTTTACGACGGAATACAGCAGGAAGCGTCCCCTCGGATGCGCGGACAGCTTGTCTTTCGTCACCTCGCGCCCTATTCGCCCGAGGGCCTCCACAAGCCTCGTCCTCACTAGCTTTCAATGGCGAGGGGCTAAAGTTGCTTCTTCTCTCATCGAATGGAGCCCCGCGGGAAGGCTGAGACCTTCGCTACGGAGCAAAAGCAACCACAGCCCAGGGTCGGCCTTTCAAATTTGCTAGCGTGGCAGACGGATACTCACCTTGTCACCTTGGCAGCCTCGGGAGGCAATCTCGGCCAGGTGGCGAATGTGTCTTCAGGATATCCGCGACAGTGATACAAGATTAATCATGTCCTCTTGGAAAGACTCCATCGAGATGATTTGCAGTAGCCAAAGCAACCAGGGTGATACACTGTAATCTGGCAGCTTGATACAAGCTACCTGGATGCCCAGCGGAAATTGGAGGATTCGCGGAAAAAAGAAAGAGGTGCGCGAATGGCGTCCGAGATCGTTTTAGTTATTAGCAAGGAGAAGCTCTGCAATGGGGCGAAGGGGATGACCTGTCCATGGCGCAATGGTGCTTGTCCGGGGGGGCAGTTGAGACCCCCCTTCTTCGGGCCAAGAATGGGCGCCTTGGCTCATCACAAGCATTCGGACCTGGAGTGATGCTCTCCACTCGGCCCACGGAAATAACACCATGGATTGCGCAGTATGTTCTCCATACCAATGACCAAATTGGGAGATTTCAAACCGAGGAAAAATTGCCCGATCTTGTGAGTTGGAGCTTGCAAGGATGAAGCTGGCATGCACTCCAATCGGGGTGGATATCGAAAGGCGGAAGAGGTCCCGGGGGCTACGAGTGCGAGAGGCAGCAATCTGCAAGGGAACGGGGCAACGCAAGTCTCTAGAGAAAATTGAGGTCGAGGAGCGGAGACGTGACATGGGCATGGATGGACCCGTCAACCGCCTGCAACGCGCTCCGGAATGGCGTCGAACGCTTAATTAGCGCTGGGGACAATTACTTGTAACAGCAGCCCACCGCAATGCGTTGTGCGAGCACGGAGTACTCGTACACACGAGATGTACGGAGTACTCGTACTCGCAGAGTTGCACAAACGGCCGTCACACCTTGGAGTATGGGTGCTTGGTCGCTGCTCCGTACTGCCTGATCCGGCGGTGCACCGCCCGGGGCGCGCTCCGTTAGGTACGTAATCTCCCTCGGCCCCCAACCGCCACGATGTGGGCTCGCCTGCGGTCTTTTGCACCATTCGCAATGGGCTACGACGAGTGAGGAACAGTCACGTCTGGGCTCGGAGCGCGAAGCCCTCTCGTAGTTTGGCCCATGATGAGGCGATGTTTCGATGGACGTTTGTAGTGAGACGTTGCAGCGCAGTCCAGATCTTCAAGGACCGAAGCTAGAGCTAAAGAAGACGGAGCTGGACGTTCGCGTGTCGTTGGCTGCCTCGACGGCATCGACGGTTGGTCCAGTTCCACACTTGCTTGTATACGTAGTAGAGCTGTCGAGAAACCACCACGCTCTGCGCTGGGAACGGACAGCGAGGAGGCGGCGGCCACGCCCTGGGGGGTGCACAGCCGGTTGCCATGCTCGCTGCAGCATTTGTACGTGTGTCCCTGCCAAGAACTGGTTTGACGAATGGCTTCGCTTTCCAGCAGAAGAGCAAGAGGCAAGCCATCGTCGCCTGGCACGCGAGCCTATCGCGGACGTGGAAGGTGGATTTGACGGGGTATACGGAGTACAACTAGTCGCTGCCGGGAGCCGTGGCGGCGTTGCCGATGATACAGGCACTGGCCCTGGAGGCGTCTCGGAGAATAATTGCTTAACGGGCACTACGTAGGCCACAGGTGGCGCTGACTGGCTCGCCCGACGTCGAGTGAACAGAGTTGCGACGTGCTACGTACCTTGCTCATGCCTGCTGCCCACAACCATACCTTATGCTGCATGGAGTACGACGCCCGTGGGTACTTGCGGCGCGGGAAAGGTATACCGCATGCCAGCGCCAATAGCACCTCTGTTGCCTCGGCAGAGCAGACGTGCCATGCCCATGAGCATGCGTACCCGTGCGAGTACATACCCGAGTCCGCACAGGTACTCGCATCTATTCGCACTCTGGAGCCCGGTCTAGTTATGCGCCAGTGGGACGCCATCCTGGAGATGCATTGTGAAGGCTGCATGTTTGGGTGGCTGGAGGCGCGCCGGACCCAGACCGGTGTGGGATTGTCTGCATCTGCAGCGTGCAGGCCCGATCTCAGCAGGGTGCGGTGCGTCGACTGCTTGCTTGCCTGCAACCCAGCGTCAGTGGCAATGACGGCGACAGCAGCATCGACATCGCCTGCGCTGCCTGTCTTCAGCTCCCCATGGGCTGGCGGGCGCACATCGCGTCCCTCCCAGGCCTCCATGGAGCCAACTTGTCGCGTGGTACAACGTCGGCTACAACGTAGAGAGCAGGTAGAACGTCGCCAATGGATGAACGGGGCCGTGGCTGAGGTGCCTGCCTTAGGTCGACAGTCGCCGATCCACAGCACGTGCTTCGACACCTTCCGAATCACTCGTGCGGACTCCCAACGTCCCTGACGGACAAACATGTGTCAGGTGCTGAGGACGATTCCCCACGCCGCAACGACAGTGCACCTTATCTGCTCAGGCGCGCAGACGCCCTGGCAGCAGAGGCGCGAGGCGCGAGGCGCGAGCAACCGATCGTCGCCGCCGCCTCCGCCGCCGCCGCATCATCGCCTCGACCAGGCCCCGGGCTGTGGCATAGCATTGGTCGTATTGTATAGGCCGGGCCGTCCTCTGCCCAATGGGTGGCGGCCATGCGACCTTGGTCGCCTGCTATAAGACGCTCCGTCGAATATGAGTGGCATGTGGGTTGGGCTTGAGATGATGGTGGTCTGACGCAGCCGGGCAAGGAGGGCATACGGGCAAGGAGGGCGCGCAGGATAGACAGGGACAGCGGGTCGGACGTCCAATCGCCCCCCACGGGACCTTCTCGACCACACTCGCCAGACGCACCTTGACAACATTAGCGCACGGCGGATGCCTTCCCCGGGACCCTTTGGGCTAATGTGTGGAGAGCGAGCCCCGAGACATTGCCCGGACGGCGAGAGATCAACAAACCTTTTGGAGATGGGGCATCTCTCGGCCGAGCGCGAGCACGCCGTCGAGCCGGAGGCGACGGCTGTCAGTCGCGCCATCAGCGGTCCAAGCGAGTCTGGGGTCGGGCCGGCGTGCTCCCCTACGAGCGCTTGAGCCGCAGCCCTTCTTCTGCCATGGACATGGAGTTAATTCTGGGCTGGGCGGACCGCTCCAATGAGCCCCCCCAACGACGATTGGATCCTGGCTGCAAATCTACCTCGTACGTCTGCCACCGACAGGGCCCCAGCAGACGGAGCAGATCCGTACGGCGAGCCTTCACGCCAGCCGGGTTCCCTGCTTGCATCCCACTCGGCCAGCCGACCATCCATCTATCTGCCTCGGCCAGCTGCTGCCCTGGGGTGCTTGAATGGGGCGTTGTCTCATCTGGGCGGCGGCGACTTGGCTCATCGCCGGCGAGAGGTGCGCGCGCTCCGCCAAGGGCACTTCTTGGTCAGGGCCAGGCATCGTCATGGCGGCTCTCTGGTGTGGGTCTGTAGGCAAACGTACGAGTGCGTTACCTTCCTCCGTACGAGTACTTACGCTCGTAACAGCTCTCGCCATGCAATCGGGCTCAGTCGCAAAAGGGTGGGTGGAGAGGGGCTGCTGGAGCCAGGCGGATTTGCAGTATCGGGCATTTGGATCTTGCTGGGGCGGCATTGTCTGCACCACAATGGCAGCGTCGATGCGCCGGTACGTCGATGCTCCGGCCGCTACCACTGTTCCGCTTCTGCTCCGGAGAACCGCTGCTTACACTGCTGCCGATCCGGGCACTGCCTGGCCTGGGCCCTTGTTCCGGACGGTACCTTTTGCGACCGGACACGAACGAGACCTGCCGCTATTGGAAATCGTCAAGCGACGACCCCATTTCTCTCCCAAGGCCGTTGGAAGACGTCTCGCGATTGTCCTGACGGAGAGCAGGCGTTGGCCCAAGCCCTTCGATGCAACGCCTGGCAAGGTTCACGTCCTGGGATGGGATGAGGGGGATCCCCATGTCGTGACGCTAACAGCCAGGTATGTACATGCAGTTGTGCCGCAGCTTACCTTGGGGGAAAGGGGGACAGGACGATACTAGCCCCAAAACCGTGTAGCTGGGATGCAGCTTGGCTGCGGTTGCGCGCCAACGACGCTGCCTTTGTCTTCTGCCTTGCGCATACGGAGTACATGCATCCGCACTCGCTCGCCGGAGACCTGCCTCGACAGCCCCAGTCAGATACCGGCGGCTTTGGCAGAGCGTCGGGCCATGGAGGCGGACCCGTCGCTACTCCAAAGGCGGCTAGGGACGCGATTAAACAAGGTGGCTAGGGCTTCATGGGTGCTTCCGAGGCGCCGTGCTTGGGCTCCCGCGGGATCCACACGCTTGGCAGGCCTTGGACCAGGCTGCATCCTGGCGCGATCTGTGAACCAGACAACCTCGATCAAGTCAGCCAGCCAGTCAGCCTCCATGCGTTCTACAGGTACAGATTACACATGCAAACTTGTCCATACGTTCACCACTGTGGAGAAGTGGAACGAGCACAACTGGGTGCACATTTTCCCTGGCCCCCTCTCTCACTCTCTCACTTATTCATATCTCATGCGCGACATTCTGTCTTGTCGGCTGTTCGTGGACACTCCGCCGACTCCCCGATATGCAGATCCGCCTTCAGCCCGACCCTGGGGCGAATCGTGCCCCCTACGAGTACTCACAGGTACCGACGCATATCTGTGTGTGCTAGTACGAGGACGTCCCTGTATGCTCCCCCAGAAGACCGAGGACAGCTCTGGCCTTCTGGTACTCTGCATCCCGCCCCCAATCTGCACAGCTGTGAACGACTGTTGCTCGCGCCATCTACCACTAATACCAGCGAGCCAGGGGTCAGAGTCATGATGGGATGAGAGGCGTGGGCAACCAACCGTATCCACGAACAGCCAATAAGCCCTTCGAGGAGCGCTCAACGTGTTACGCAGCCTGGTGCCATCCTTGCCAGGTTCGCATGCAGCCAGGCATGCACACATCACTCGCAAAGTGTCACGAACTACGCTTATTACGGGCATGATGAATTGCAACCAACATGGACCCACAAGCGTTGATCGGAAGTCCCTCAGCGGTCGCCGCTATGCCTCTTATGCTTGGGTGGATACGCCACATATCGGAGTGGCTATCCTTCCCAGATGAACTGGGAGTCATTGTGGAAAGGCTGTTAAGTCCAAGGTTAGCGAGTTGGCGGATGGAGCTTGTTTGGCTCCCGAACGCACCACGCGCAACACTCCCCGATGCAGAATCCGCTTGGACCAGTATTTGGCCTGCACCCATGGCTTGTACATTCTGTCGGCCAGAGCCTGCTCCAGGGCCGGCCCAGGCACCGGAGCCTGTCGGTTTGTCTGACGCATTGGACGGAGGCAAATGGCCCCTTCTATAAGAATATCCCTCGCCCCCGCCCAGGCGATTTCCCATCGTATAAGTTGCTGGTATCTCCGCCACCCTGCCGAGTTGGTAGAGCTGGCATTGCTGAGCTGAAAGATCAGGGGATGTCCAATATTGCTTGGGCGGCCTCCTCGTTTCCGCTCCGCTCGCTGCTCCTGATCGTCTTGCCCTCTTCCTGCTGATCTCAGCGTCTCACCCTCGCTCACACGCCCGCGCCTTCCGGGACATTGCTTTTCTCATGGTTGGCTCGACCGGGTCCTACTCGCCATCAGTGCTGGTGCGAAGACACTCTGCGCACAAATATTCTCCGTCGTGGCGTTTTGGCAGGCTCTTGTCTCTACCCTAGCCAAATCTCAAAAAAAGGTCAGTCCACGGGAGAAGAAAAGAGAGACAGGGCGTAATGTCCAATGGGAAGCCATCTGCTCGCTTGACGTTGCTTAACCTGACCGGCCCAACACCTCGCGCAGAGCATACATCTGTCAGATTGCCACCTCTCCGCGCTCTTCACTCCCACGAACTCCCGCATCGCCCGCTTCTCGCCACCTTCGTTCACTTCCGGCGGTGAGCTGTCGCACAGTGTAGCGCAAACTCTCGCGCTGCTAGCCTTGCCTACCTAGTCTACGCGCCCCTGGGTTCTCAAAACGAAGTTCCCCCAAACTTTGCGTTCTGGGTCGGTACCTGCCATCTCGTCTTCACCAGCATCTGCTTGCCGTCTGCTTGCCGCACTGAGGCGACAACGCGGCTTTTCCTTCTCCCGGGTTAAAACCGGAATCCCAGCGTCGTCAAATTTGATTTCCAGCTGATAGGGCCACATTCGGCGCTCGACCTTTGGCCACAAGCTTCCATCAGCTGCCCTTTGGGACCTGGGAAAGGTTTCTTTGCCACAGCCGTCGGCGGGACTAAACTTTGGGCCACACTTCCGGAGCCATCTTGGTGTTATCGTATACCTAGGCTCTGGAGTCTCTTTTTTCTGTCACTGGTGCGACTGGACCGAATTGATCGATCTGCCATTCCTATCGGCCTTCTCCCTGACGACCTTTTACTACATTTCCACGTGGATGAGGTTGGAAATTGGACACTCAAGCCTGCTTTGTCTGGACGGACTTTGACTCTGGAATCTCTGGCCCTCCCGGATCGGTTTCAATCTTGCGCAAACATAATTGCCAGTAGTTTTACCGTCGCTGGCTTTCAAGTCGTTCGCTCTTTTCCACGAGTACGTGCTGATACCGCGTCTCATCAGCCCGCGATAGTTTTATTTCATGGCCGTCGTTAGGACCCGCCACATCCACTCAAGACCGGAGCTCTGGAAATCTGGTTGCAGCGATATCTTAATCCACCCCGAATCTGCGTCGCTCACTACGTCCCATCAGCTCATTACTCCACCGCCGAACGAGACTGCAATGGACATGTCACAGTCAGCACACAACCCCGGCTACACCATGCCACAGCAAGATCCGTCAGCGGCTGACCAGGATTCTAGGGATTCCGAAGGGTCATACGACGAGCACAGTTCCAATATGGGCCTGAGGAGATCGTTTTCCACGCCCGACACCGCTCAGATGCAGCAACAAGGTGCCCAGGAGACGCAATCCCAGTCGGGAGCAGCCGCGGAGAAGAAAAGGAACAAGCTCGGCTATCACAGAACATCAATTGCGTGCAGTAAGTGGCGGTATGAAAGCCTGGAGTGGAAATTGGGTCTAACAGCACCCCGTACAGGTCACTGCCGGCGGCGCAAAATCCGATGCATCGCGTCTCCCGACGTTCCGAACAGATGCGTGAACTGCATTCGGCTCAAGAAGGAGTGCAGCTTTTACCCCGTTGATCAGCAGCCTAGTGCAGACAACCGTTCAAGATGCCCCCCACGGCAAACCACCGGCTCGAGCGTCGGTTCAACGACCTCATCACCAGCTGTTGCAACTGGAAGCCCAGGGGAGATGACGTCCAACACATCGCACACCCCTGCCTCTAATATCGCCCATGGCGCCAAAATATCTGCGGGTGACGAGTACTATCCGCCTGATGCTAAAGGTCAGAATGCACCGTTGGAGAGAAGAAGGGGCGCCGATAGACTGCGAGGGAGGCTTTCTAACGCTTGTGCACAGTCCCGTCGAACGGAATGCCTTCGAGCGGCCAATACGGCTATACCAACCAACCACCCACAGCTTGGATGGCCGCTGACGTGAACGCGACTCCTTTGTCGAAGCCCGAGAATCTCAATATGGCCTGGCAAACGTACCCCGCCGAATCGCCCATGAGCACGCAGTTCTCTCCGTACACGCAGTCATCAACAGCATCCGCCACATGGACTTCGGGCACTTCAGAAGCCGGCTCTCACGAAGAAATGGCGTGGTCTGACTTTCCCCCGCCGGCTCGTTCAATGTCCTACAGCGGCGAGAGTGCGGGGAGCCATCAGCAAATGCAGTATGTTCCAGTGGGTCAGGGGCAGGCGTTCGAACGCCGACCATCCAACTACTCCGACATATATCCTCAGCCTTTTGGAGCGCCAGTCGCGACCATGTCGTCGGGTCCAGTGGCAGGATTGGGGAGCCAAACTCCGATCGTTGCTGGTGCTACTCCATCGAACCACGAGGCATGGCAACAACAAATGCTGCCACAGGGGCAGAACCCATACACAAAACAGACAGACATGTTCGGCGGCTGGCAGTACGACAAACCCGCGGGGAATCATCAAATGTGGTTGGAGGAACAGCGATCTCCCACAACTGCGACTCAAACCCCATCGGATGCATACTACCCAGCGTGAAAAAAAGCAATCGGAAGACCTGAGTTGTGGGAAGGCAGGTCAACATAACGAATGCAGTAACTTTGTCTTGACCCTTTGCAAAATGGTGCAAGTAAAAGTACGAACAAGCGCTAACGCGTTAATACTACGGCTAATATGCCGATGAGCCAATCACAACGACACCCCTTCCCCCCCAATTCGGTGCCATGAGGAGATGCCAAAGACGGTGGCTGGTGCCTACTCCTATAGGTTCTCTACCTTTGAATTATACGACATCATATTAAGACGAGCGGTTCTGAAACAGCGGAAAGACGGGATAAATCACGGCTATGGGGATAAGGAGCAAAATCATCAGGCAGCAGAAGCTCTAAGCCTGGTGAAAACGTTGAGCCTTGAGGTGGATGAAAGCCTCTCGCCGATGTGTCGAGAAACACGAAAACCAGGACATCAAAGACATGTGGAGAGTTAATATGCCATCTGAGATATTTGATGGACGTTGAGTGCCTCAAATCACTTTCCACAATTGCAACCGCCATCTGGCCACCTTACATACGACGAAGGAGGGTCCTTATTGAGGCCTAGTGATGGCGGTTTATGACACATCTGACTCAAATTGGATGGATTTTCCCGCCTCGCTGCCGCGGCGCCGCGGCCGCTTGGTTCCGCTAACGGACTGGGCTGGCCCTGTACAACAGCTTATAGAGACCGGCGCATTAACCAGAAAGTTAATACGACCCAGGGGACTGGGAGGCGAGGCCTCGGCAAGGTCCGAGTGCCGCACTCTGGACCAGTGATCCCTCAACATAACGTCCATCCGCAGACAGTTGCGAGACTATCCTTCATCGGCATGCGCTAAAACCGTCGAAATGGTACACGAATGGTGTATGAGGATGAGTTCAGTGCTCTTAGCAAGGTGTTGACTATGGTTTGGGTGAGATGCAAGATGCTAAGCAGAACCTATCATCAGGGGCTGAGAGAGATGCAGAATTGGATTGGGTGGCCCGGCGTCTGCATATGAATTTGGTTTTCTTGTTTTCTAGATCTGGCAGTCTTTATGCATGCTGGCTCTGCATTACTACAGCGAAAACACGTAGTTCGGCACAAGGGATCAAAAGAACCAATTTAAAGGCCAACCCGTCGCATTTGATGATGACTTGGCACGACGCCATAAACTGCGAAGGATACAGAAGCGTAGCTGCAATACTCATTACCTCGTCAGCCGGCGAGCCTCCACGTCAGAACCAGCAGGATGGCGTATGCGCCGAGGCTAAGCGCCGTCATGAGCACAACAGTGTCACCGCTCGTCTTGAACTTGCGGCGGACGACGCCGTCGGCGGACTCGGCGCTGAAGAACTGGCGCTGACCCTGGTAGCGGCGATACACGGCGACGACGAGCACGGCAGCACCGTACGCGGCGAAGAGGGCGCCGATGGCGTAGAACTCGGAAGTGAAGATCTTGAGGATGAGCAGCGCAAAGGAGAATTGCCCGAGGGCGGTGCGCATGTAGGCGCCCTCAAAGGTGCGCTGGGCGGCGCGGATTTCAACGAGCCTGGGCTTGGTTCAGTGCTCGCGTCCAGTGAAGAAGAAGCTTGGGACCGCGACGGTCAGGGCTTACTCGTCGGTAGTCAATACCACGGAGCGCGCTCGATGAAGGCGCAAGTGTAGATGCTCCTCTGGATGCGGCTGGGTTGGATGAAGCGTCAGCTGAGGTTCAATGAAGAGGAGGACCTGATTTATCGAGGGTCAATGCCAACCTGGAACATGGTGGCGGCCGCGAGGTTCGCTCAAGACAGACCGTGCAAATGTCTCACGCCGTGGGCCGAGGCCATTGTACGGAGCATAGAAACGGGACTTCACCAACGGCCCATGTGCTCGGCTTGGGCACAAAGGTTTTGACTCGGCGTATGATGCGAGGGGGGAGGGGATGAGAGAGGGTAGTTTAGTACTCGTAGTTCGAGGAGACGGGTGACGTGAGGTGGCCGAGGCCAGTTCGGGCCTAGTGCCCGCACTCAAAGTCAACTGCACCAGCCGACGGCGTAAGGGCATCACGTGGCGCCATCGGATCGGCTCTGGCTCACTGATGGACGGAGAGGGAGCGCCGAGACTTATTATCATTATTGTGCCGCGCTCTTCGTTGGCGCTCATGGCGGCGCGGTGATCGTTGAGCACGGTTGAGAACGCTTACGAGGCACTTACACGGCATATAAGCTCAATGAGCTATCGCCGAAGACTAGATGTGATCCTTCTTTCTAATGCAACTTGAGGTGTGCAGCGTGCTCCATCCATCGGGACAAGCCAAGCGAGCCCGCATCTATGGATCTTGCCAGATGGTGTTGGCTGCATTGACAATCGTCAATCTCCAGAGTCCGGCACATGCAGAATCCGCCTCTTCTCGACCAGAAAAGGCCACGATTGGAATGCTGCAGTCAGAAACGACTACGAGTGTGGTAGCCCAGAGCCCCCCACTGACAGTCGTATATGGTATCGCAATATGCCTTGAGTTCATGCGGCTGATGGAAATGTGCCCCGTCTCGGCACGCGCCGTTAGGGCTGGGTGGTTGGCGTCTGTCGCAGGCAGGGGGCCCGCAGAAGACATGACAGCCGCCGGCTACAGCTAATGGACCGACGCAGCGAACGATTGTTCAAAGCTGTTCGACACAATGATGGAACGCGCTTCTCAGCAGGGCAGTTGTTCGACAGACCTGAATGGCGCCTGTTCGGCTTCAGGAAGCTTAGGACAGCCTCTGGCCCAAGCCCTTTCACTAATTACCTAGTGGATGGCTGACGTAGCTTACCTTTCCTTGCACTATTCGAAATAGCCGCGCTCGCAGTCCCGTTTCCAGTCGCCAAGACAGGAGCGACGCTTCTCAGCGGTCCTCGCTGGCCAGCTCGACGCGGCAAACGGTGGCATGCGGCTGCCGCGGTGGCATCCTACGCCGAGGGCGGCAACGGTGGCATGTCGAAGCTCGCGTTGCTGCAAAAGTGCCAGAGCTGCAACCGCCGGATCGGCGCCAGTACTACGTAGTAAGGTGATTGGGCTGATATGGGTGCCCGGGGAAGAGTGTCGCTGAGCCGGGGAATTTGGAGAAGATTCACATTTCGAGGGGGAGGATTTGGGCTCCGATGCCCCTGGGCTGGCTTATTTGGCAAGGCGTAGCAGTTGGCGACCCTCTGGCATGGAGTACTCATACAAGAACGCCTCGTGGCTATGAACATTTGCCGAGTCTGACAATGAAATGGATCGAGACTCGGGCGGCGATGTGAAGGTACGCGGGAGCGCACGTGCGGGTGGGCTGGTCGCGTGGTATCCCGCTACCACCGTGGCGCGAGTCCGGGAGGCGTTTTCACCTGACGCTAGGCGGACTGGGTGGACGGGGGTGCAGCTCAGCCCCACGAAGCTGCTAGCGAGACAGCCCGTCTCCCCAGACGCCCAGCCAACAGCCAAAGCTGCAGCCAGCCAAGGCAGTGCGAAGGAGCGAATCGGCCGGCGAGCGGAGCAGCCCGGAGAATGCGGCTCTTCAGCTGTCGGCGCGTGCGGCAGGCAAGGTGACAGGCGGGCGGGCAGGAAGAAGCTTCACCTAGCCCGCGGACCGCGACCTGGAGCCACTCCCAGCTGCCGCACGGACAACGGACGACATGTTTGGAGATGCACTGCAACGCTGCGGCCGATGCTGGCGACGGAGGTGTACGGGAATGAATGAGACTTCTTGCTCGTAGAGGTGCCTGTCGATGGTGGATGACTCGTCCCAGCTTTGGGGGCAGCCGAAACTTGAGCCCACCTGGAAGCCACCGTGGGGACGGACTGCGGCTTCCCTTGCAGTTGCGTCGGCGGCCGCCCGCCAGAGACGCTTGCACCTCCAAGCCTCAATCTCGCGATAAGCCTCATCTGGGTCTGCTTCGTTGAATTCCCCACGCCTCTTGTGATATGAGGTTTTCCCCTTGGTGTCTTCAGCCTTCTTCGTTTCGCATCGACGACTGGTGCCTGTCCGCCTGCCTCCTCTCTCGCTTTTGTCTGCTGGCACAATTGCAACGTCTCGGCTCGCTCCTAAACGTCCGACGGAGCGCAACGCGACCGTCGTCTGCGAGGACGGACTGACACACTCGCACACGCCCGAGTTGACTGGGGGTCCGTCTAGTCTTGATGTGTCTGGACGGCGGCTGCATGGTGTGCTGGCCCCTGCCTAGCCACAGGCCATAAGCGCCTCCATCATTACCTACCTTATCCATGCGCAGCCCACCGTCTTGCCAACTTCAGCCCTCTTTCTGCCGGCCCTTCTCCGCGACACCACTTCCGCCAGCAGCAGCGCTCTTTTGCGACCGTCACGGCCACCCGCGCCCCGTTCTGTCCAAGGCAGCCTCGCCCAGTGCAGCGCTGCTCCAGGTACCGCTCTCGGTGCCCAGCATCTCCCCAAACGGCCTCCAACCCGTGCCTCGAGCGGGCCCGGGAACATGATCCCCTGCCTGTGACCTCACCTCACCTTCCCCAGCGCATCCACCCGCTGTCTGACCGAGCTCTGACACCCTCGCCGCCCTACACCCCGTATATAACCGCCGCTGTCCCCTCTCACAAGAGGCGCGGCCATGGCTTCCGCATTCGCCCCCGTCCCTGGATCCCTCCACAGCCAGGACCGCGATCAACTACAGCGTCCCGAACCCCGCAATCCCTCCCCGTCCGCCTCCAACCTCCAGCCGCTCATCGCGTCTGTCGTCGACGTCGACGATCTGTCGCGGCTCCATCGTGAGTCTCTCTCGCCGCCGGACAACCAGTTCGAGACCCCGGGCGGCTCGACGACTTCCCTGGGCAACTATCAGTCGAGCGACTTCAGCGACCTCGACGAGGACCCGTTCTTCGGCGCTGACTTTAGCAACGTTGAGGGCGGCACGCCGTCCTTTCTCGACGTTGTCCCTGGCTGGGATCAGCCCGCCTTCTTGTCCAGCGACTCCGGAGTCGTTAAGCCCCGACATGAGGTTGAGGACGGCACCTCGTACCCCCTGACGCCTTCACACACAGCTTCAGTCCATACCACCTCGCCGAGAAGCGAAGGTAAGGACACAATCACGCAGCCAATTTCGGATTGGCTCCCAGATTCTATCTCTCCGGAGCAGCTCCAAAAGCCTTTCAAGCCTGCCCCGGTCACCGTCGAATCGTTCGACGGAGCGCACAGCAATAGCAGCAGCAACCAGACGAGCGAGGACGGCCTTGCGCTCCCGTCCGTTGCCATGAAACCTTTGAGCCCGAGGGTTACCGTTTCTATTTGGGACCAAGATGACAGTGCTCCAGTCCATACAATTGAACGAACCTTTGAGGACTGCTCCGATACAGTACGAGGCGGTATCCAGTCCGCAGGCGATCTCATCTCCTCGGCTCACGATGAAAGCTTTGCCTCGGCCCATAGAGACGCATTGGATCGCTGGCATAGCGAGTCAGCTGCGCGGCGCGGCGGCCTCGATCCTAGTCAGCGTCCTGCGGATGAGGTGCCCAGCATCAACGAGGCGACGAATCAACGGAATATCGACGACCGAAACCAGGATGTCGGCAACTGGCTCTCTGGAAATTTCGATGACATACCTGCACCGCGGGAGAAGTCTGCCGAGGAAATACGGGCCCTCGAGCTGGCCCCCGGCGACAGCAATGACGGCATTCCTTTGGGAGACGCAACCGAAAATCGACTAATCCCGGGGCAGACCTACTACAATGAATCCAATGGCGGTCAGATGAACGAGGTCGATCGTGACATCATAGCGGCGAACCGCAACTGGGCAGATGCTCCTGTGCTTCATCAAATCACCCTGGGTGCTCCTGGCAGAAATCAGCCACAATCATCTCAAGCGGCTATTGAGAGATTTGAGAGGCTCTGCCGCGATAATGACTCCATAATTTCCAGGTCGGCGACTTGGGGTACCCGTCGGCGAAGCCATCCTAGCGTCCTGGATTTGGACACTGAAGGAGTCACAAGTGGCAGCTTCTTGAAGAAGCTATCCCTCAGCCGAGGTAGCGGCGACAAAGGGCACAAGTCGGGAGGCTTGCTGAGGGATCTTCGGGGCCTGGTCCGCAGACCGAGCGCAAGTTCCATGCGGAAACGCTCTCGGAGCCGCTCCCGCTCCCATGGCACCAAGGATGCAGAGGATGCCTATCAGCAGGACGACGACCAACAAGTCAAACGCGAGAGCACGCCCCATCTATCTCCAACCTCTCGAACTTCGAGCTGGGGAAAGAAGCCATCCACGCCCAGCATCAACACCGCGTTGGTGAACATGGCACAACACATGGCATCAATCGGAACGACCCATTCGCGGAGCGGCTCCGTCAGCGGCACGCCACCCATCGTCTCTCCCAGAAGTAGCCTTACCAGTAGCCTCAGCGTGAGAAATACCCTCAGAAGGCCTCGGAGCAAGTCTGAGATCCCCAAACCGTCCGCCGCCACGGTCCACACGGAAAGCCACTCCAATCTTGTAGAGATGTGGAAGAAGTCGGGCGGTCCGCCGGTAGCGTCTCTCACGACAACGAGCCACATGCCTGTCGAAGAAGATGACGATGACGACGACGACGACCTCGGCGAAGATAGTGATATGAAGGCGGACCCCAACATCATCGACGAGTTCGCACCCAATTTCGCGGGATTCCAGCAGCACGTTGTGACGCTGAACCCGGGCTTGGGGTCAAGCTACGGCTACTTGGTTGACCGCATTGCTCACCAGCAGATCATACGATACAAGCATCTGCTGAATGCCAAGGTCAAGCATCTTGGCCTTGGAGCAAACTGTCCATGCGGCTCACTTTGCATTGCCCTGGGAGGAGCAGCCCATATCCTCGACCAAAAGGGGGATCCTCGCGGAGCGGACCCCTTGTCGACTCACTTGGATGACCCCGATGAAGACACGCCAACGGAAGGCGTGATCAGCCAGGAGAGCTTCCCTCAGGACATCCCCATGCCCCCGACGCAGTACCTGCCAGCCGAATTCGAATGCCAGCTTTGCTATCAGCGGAAGAAGTTCCAGAAACCGTCGGATTGGACCAAGCATGTGCACGAAGACGTGCAGCCGTTTACGTGTACGTGGGACAAGTGTCGTGATCCCAAGATCTTCAAGCGCAAGGCCGACTGGGTGCGCCACGAGAACGAGGGCCATCGACACTTGGAGTGGTGGACGTGTGACGTCGATGACTGCCGCCATACGTGCTACCGACGAGACAACTTCCTGCAGCACTTGGTGCGTGAGCACAAGTTCCTAGAGCCAAAGGTGAAGACCAAGGCCGCCATGAAGCGGGCTGGCGGCATGGACCCAACGTGGCAGAAGGTGGAGCAATGCCACAAAGAGACGTCGACGCGGCCGCAGGAAGAGCCGTGCCGGTTCTGTGGCAAGGTATTCCCGACATGGAAGAAGCTGACTGTCCACCTGGCCAAGCACATGGAGCAGATCTCGTTGCCCGTGCTACGCCTCGTGGCAGCCAAGGCGAAAGAGCTGGCCGCGGATACCATCATCAGCCCCGTTCAGGACCCTCCACCGAGACCCATGATTCCGCCTTCGAACCAGACTTCGCCGGCGACACAGTACCCTGGCATTGCCCAGCCGCAGCAACATCATTTGCAGCCCGGCCATCAGCAAATTGGCTACCCAGGTCATGGACAATTCGCGTATCAGACGATGCCGCCTCAACGCCAATATCAGCAGCAGCAACAGCAGCAGCACCGGGCGTTCTACGCGCCGCAGTACAACAACATCGGACAGAGGCTACAGCAGCCTGGGCTGGGTGTCAGTACAATCAACCAGGGCTATGACCCGAATCAGCGGCTCCAGGGCCTCTCGAACACGCCGGACACCTTCGCGTCGGGTCCGCATCCCTACATGTCGATGAACCACGAGGTTGAGCCATTCCCGGAGCTCGACGCCTTGGGCCTCCAGAGCATCGGAGGTGGGCAGATGGGTGGACAGATGGGCGGACAGATGAGCTACGACGCCATGATGGATCCGTCGAGCGTCAACGGCAGCCCCTTCAGTGGCCACGAGTCGCTGTCGACGTACTCGCACTCGCCGCATCTAAACGCCAACAGCAACAACAACAACAACAATCAAGAGCAGCCTTGGGAGGAGAGGCGTCTGACAGGCTTCCTTTGAATCAGTTGGCCTGTTGCCGGGATTATTTCTTTCATGATTTCAAAGCACCATATTGACTTCTTTTCTTTGCTCTGCTCCCATCCGCACATGACGACCACATTTCGCATCAGGCGTGGCGACGGCGGCAGAGCGGTTTGGGAATTTTGTTGGGCTATTCAGGGACTCGGATGTCGAGTCACGGACTGCGGCATTTATGATAAAGCGCGTTGTATACCCCTTCTCTCGACGATGATATTCCTGTTCACTGCTTGGCGAGCACGACCCGAGCCGTCTAGGTTAGTGATGACAGGGAACGACTCTGCTTCTGGGGGAAAGACGATTATGCAAACATCTAGATATTCATGAATGATAAAAGGAGATGGGATTCGGATGACAGGTTGCGCCATACACGCTGCGTCATGAAGTGGCAGTGCAGTTCGTTTATATTACCTCATGGCATTCGGAGCCGCACGTGAAGGCTCGACCCCTGGACCAGGCGTGACGCGAGCGGCATTGCGAAAGCGCCCACGGAGATGAAGCGAACACGAGCTCTTGGCGTTGCAAGGAGCCGGCTGGAGGGCGGACAACTGGAGCGGTTGAGAATGTATTCCGATTGCGCGTGCTCAATTTACCTGTTTTCGGAGCGGGGTTTGCATCCATATTTAGTGGTTTCGGGTAGAGCAGCTGCCAGGCGAGAGCAGGCATCCAGAGGCGGCGATCAGTGCTGGGGGCCCAAATAATGCGTGCAGGGACCAGCGAGCAGGCGCATTTTCTGGTCAAGGACCAGGACGCGGTGGATTAGCCAGTTGGAGGGTTCGAATGACAGGTCACAGGTGCTGTACTCGTACTCAGTACGGAGCCATGGAGCGAGCGTACAGCACATATTATGTACAATTGCGGTTGCACCAATAAAGAGTACGGTCGCTGGCGGTCTCTGGAGCCCACATGAATCAAGACTTGGAGGTTCCTGACGCCGGCGCGTGTAAGAGGACGGGAGCGGGCGAGGGGATCGCGGCCGTGAAGGGCTGTCATTGCGCAAGGGACGCGACGTGATGGGGATGCTCGTGGCAACGAGAAGCACGGGGCACAGGAACAAGACGGGCCAGGAGAAGCGCAAGACCAAACCGAGTTGCTGCGCCCTGCTCGGATCGAATCGAGCTGTCCGTGGAACTCGTACGGATACGAGTGGCTCGAGGGCTGAGGGTTGGTGGTTGGTTGGTGGTTGGCGGCCGCCGGTTTTGGGGCCGTTTCAGAGTGGGCGGCGGGCGCGGCCAATGGCGGTTGACGGGGGCCACCGGCGCCGCAGAGCCGGAGGGCCCCTGGGGGCAGCGAGTGCCCCTGGACCCACTGGAGGAGGACCCCCCATGCCCCCGACCCGACCTCCACCGCGGCCGACACCTCCGTCTTTGGCTGAGCGAGCGAGATGCATGCAGATGCGCATGGCTGCCTCCCGACGGCAGTCGGTGCGTGCCATGCTGGGCTGGCTGGGCCCAGGGCACGAACGACAGGGCAGCTCGCAAACGACGCGGAGCCCCTGGTCAATGGCCGGTCGCCCCCATGGGCTCGACATGGCAATCCCCATTGCCCTTCCACGTCTCTTCGCCGCCTTTGTGATCTTGCGCAGCGGCCGTTGTTCAATCAAGCCACCACGTCCTTTCTCTTTCCCCTTCGTCGTCGTTTTGGAGGAGACGTTTCGCTTTTTTACTTTTGAACGCAGGCCAACTGCGGTGTTCATCCACGGCACCACTACCTGCTGCTCGTTTCACCAAAACACCCCCTGGGCTCCCTTCCTTCCCCACGGCACGCCTCCTGCCCGTCACTCGCCCTCTTCTCTTCCGTCCCTCTCATTTTCCATTTCCCATCTTTTCTGTACCCTTTGCACATCACACGCTCCCTTCCTGGCCGGGAGCAGGCCTGCTTTTCTCTTCGTTGTTTCTTCCCCTTCTTGACCAGGTTGATCCTCGGCCCTTGCAGCCCTGTGGGCGCAGCTTTTGTCCGTCATTCTTTCCACCTCATACCTGCAGCACCCGATCAACGTTCTCTGCGTAGCCCGAAACGACGTCGCCTGGCTCTGGACTTTCAAACATTGCTCTTTGACGCCCTCGGTGAAGTACCCGCTTTCATGAGGGCCGAGTGACTGGGCCGGGAGGAGACATTTAGCTGCATTTACACGACGACGAGCACTCTGGCGTGACGCCCACCGACCCGTGATACGCCACGATTGCCCTTGGTTTGTCGTCACAAGCCCAACCACGTCGAGCATGGCTCGTTCTGGCTCGAGATGGACCGTTTGGAAAGGGGTGGTGGTCCTAGGAACGCTAGCGACGAGGGCATGTGCTTCCCAGATCCTCAAGACGGACGGCTTCAGCGACTGCGGCTCCGATGCAACCATCAAGGTCGACAGGATCAACATCAGCTACAACAACGACAACAAGACTGTCACCTTTGACGTTGCCGGCTCCAGCGCTAAGGAGCAAAATGTCACCGCCGTACTCAACGTTACCGCCTACGGGAACCAGGTCTACAGCAACAGTTTCAACCCGTGCGATAAGGGTACCTTTGTCCAGCAGCTATGTCCGGTGCCCGAGGGCACTTTCTCTGCCCAGGGGACGCAGCAGATTCCGTCCCAGTTCGCGGACCAGGTCCCGGCCATCGCCTTCCAGGTCCCCGATATTGCTGCCCAGGCGACCCTGCAGCTCAACAGTCTCGACGATGGGAAGAAGGTGGCGTGCATCCAGTCCCAGGTGTCCAACGGCAAGACTGCCAACGTCCCCGCCGTCCAGTATATTGCTGCTGGCGTCGCCGGCGCCGCGTTGCTGTTGTCGGGGGCTTCTGCTGCCAGTGCTGCCCTGTCGGGCGGCGCTGCCTCGGGTGGAGGCGTCGGTACCATATCCCCAAGCTTCACCGAAGTCTTCGGCTGGTTCCAGGGCATGGCCATGAATGGCATGCTCTCGGTCAATTACCCACCCATATACCGTAGCTTCGCCAAGAACTTTGCCTTTTCCACGGGCGTCATCCCTTGGACCGGGCTGCAGACAACCATCGACGACTTCCGAGCCAAGACCGGCGGTAACCTCACCGAAGACAATGTTGCGTTTCTCAAGAACGCGACGCTGGCGTTCCCAGACGGCTCAACCAACAGCCCTAACCAGAGTTTCATGAAGTTCAAGCGGGCGCTCGACGACATCTTAACCATCGCCACCCGCGAGATCCAGACCTCCGTCAACGACACTGCCTCAGGGTCCAGCAGCAACTCCAGCCAGACCTCTGCCAACTTTCAGCACACAGTCAAAGGTATTCAGGCTTATGCCGAGCAGCTCGCCGTTCCCAAGTCTGACATCTTCATGACGGCGCTGCTGGTTGTGGCCATCGTTATTGCCGCCATTGTCGTGGGCATTCTGCTCGTCAAGGTGGTTCTCGAGTTCTGGGCTTTGTTTGGAAACTTCCCCCAGTCTCTCGCTGGCTTTCGCAAACATTACTGGGGTTCTATTGCCCGCACCATCACCTCCCTCATTCTGATTCTGTACGGCATCTGGGTGCTCTATTGCATCTTCCAATTCACCCACGGCGACTCCTGGGCCGCCAAGACACTCGCCGGCGTCACCCTCGCCCTCTTCACTGGCATCCTCGCCTTCTTCTCGTGGAAAATCTGGCATACAGCCAAGAAGCTCAAGGAGATGGAAGGTGACGCCAGTGCCCTGTACGAAGATAAGAAGATCTGGGTCAAGTACTCGCTCTTCTACGAATCCTACAAGAAGAACTACTGGTGGCTGTTCGTCCCGGCTATTGTCTACATGTTTGCAAAGGGCTGCGTTCTCGCTGCCGCAGACGGTCACGGCATGGTTCAGTCTATTGCGCAGCTTGTCATTGAAGGGCTGATGCTGATTTTGCTGCTCTGGAGCCGCCCGTACGAGCGCAAGTCGGGCAACGTCATCAACATTGTCATCGCTGTCGTACGCGTATTGTCCGTTGTCTGCATCCTAGTGTTTGTCGAGGAGTTTGGCATCAGGCAGACGACACAGACCGTTGCCGGCGTCGTCTTGATCGCCGTTCAATCGGCGCTGACGGGCGTTCTTGCAATCCTCATTGCGTGGAACGCCCTCAACGCGTGCTGTAAAGCAAACCCGCATCGGAAGCGCAGAAAGGAGATGGGTATGTTGAACGACATCGCCGTGACTCTCAACAGCGGGAAGCTAACTCGATTTGCAGAGAAACTCCAACGCGACATGGACAACCTCACGCCTCTTGATGCGCGAAACTCGCTGCTCCTCGAACGTCCCCGCAACGACGCCCAGGCATCCATGTTTTCCGTCACAGGCGATCTGAAAGAGAAACCCACGGGCCGCCCCGAGTCCCCCGAGCGGTACTACCCTGGGGGAGAGACCCTCCGACCACCCGTTGCCCCATCAGGCGGGCCGCTGTACCGGCCCTTGACCCCGACGATGCCCAACGACGGGACGCAGAGGCTCATAGACGGCGCGGCGCCCATCGGCATGGGAGGACGGCAACCACTTCTGCCCTCGGTCGAGAGGGAATACAGAGGTACTTACGGGCAAGGATACGGATACAGCAACCGGTATGAAAACAGGAGGTAACGGGCTCACCGGGTTTACAAGGTGAAGGTTTCTAGGCTCCCTCACGGTGGAGGTGACGCCAGCCACTCATTAGCATCATGCCCTAATATTTCGCTATCAACGTGTGTCTGGTAATGATACGTGGTTTTCTGTCATACCCAAGAAGAGGGCTTGTATATTAGCGCTGAGAGTCAGAAAGAACGGCATCTATAGCGTTGGCTGCGGGATATCTCGAGAAAGTGAATACTATGTGTATATCCAAAAATCCAAACAAGCGGTTGCCAAGTCGTCCCTGAAGACCAATCTCGCCCGTGGCGATTCACGGGCAGTGTCACGAAAAGGGGCTTTAGTGGGGCATTCGCGCATCGGGGTCGAAAGGGAGAATACGAGCATGGATTGGTTGGTATCTGCACCGGATGGATGGTGGCAATGCTGGAAATAGAAGCAGAAAATAGAAGTAAATGAGCCCGCGGCGGCTCCGCCCAAGCGCTCTAGTTGGACAGTGCAAGACACGCATCTACCGCCAATCCAACCCTGCGCGCGAGGTCAGCATCAAAGATCAAAGTTGCGGCGAGCTCTCCGCACAGCTAGGGGAGAGTGCACGGCGTAGGGCGGTTGCAGACTCACCTTCCCTCCTTCTGGTAAACGACATCGCTTATGACTTCTCGATCCAGGTCCGGGAACATGCCGGCCAGCGTCTCGACGACGTTGGCGTGCTCAAAGCGCTGCAGGCGCTGCGCCTCTGCGGCTTCGGCGCTGGCCTGCCTGGCGGCGGCCTCCTCGGCCGACAGGGCGTGCCTCGGGGACGCCAGCCGCGAGTCGTCTCCGGCGCCGTCCCTGTCGTGGAGCCGATGAGCACGGTCGGGCGGGGCGGGCGTTCGCGGCGCGCTGGCAGGGCCCGAGGACGACGAGCCGCCCTCGTCGGAGAATATCCGCCCGATGGTCGAGAGCGGCTTCTGGATCGTCCTCAGCAAGCCGGTGATGGCCGGCCCGTCCTCTCTGGGCTCGCCGTCGCTTGAAGTCGAGCGCCGAGGGCTGGATGAGTCTACCCCATCCAGGGAGGGCCTCGCAGCGGCCTCGCCAGGATGCAACGGGGTCTTTTCATTGAACATGGCTTGCTGCGTTATGACAGGGGATATCAACTGGTGCTTCTCCGCAATCGCCGAGACTGCTGCCTCCACATTCTTCTCGAACTCCTCGTCGGAAATGGTCAGCGACGAGCGATCCATGTTCTCAACGAACTGGATAGCCCCCATCTTGGCGCACTGTCAGCGTAGCTCTGCAGGTCCGCGAATAGGCGACTTACAAGGGAGGAGAGGTAGTAGCCGGCTTCGCCCCCAAGCTTCTCCTGATTACGAAACCTCAGGATGTATTGGACATTAGACACTAAGTGTTCGGGATTCGATTGCAAAACGACGTAGATGAGGAGGGGTATGAATGAGTCGGCTGACGAATCCGACTTGTTGTGCTTCAACAGGCCTGTGACTGTTAGTAGGGTCTGGTTGTCCGACTTGTCCAACAGAGACGTACCGAAAATGACCTTGGAACAATTAAGGACGCAGATTATCTTATCCCGTGGTGCCCTGTACGACTTGATCTTCAAGAGCTCTGGAACCACCGCGTTAGTCACCTTCCCTCGGGGGCAGGGCGCGTGCGAGCGAGACCAACCTTGTTGTGCGAGTTTCAAGAACCGACGCCCACTCTCGCCAACCGGAGGAATATCCAAATGTTCTTCCTTCACCCAGCCGTAAATGTTGATCTTCTGCGCCAGGATATCATCCCGCTCGACGTCTTCCTGGTGCTGGCCTCGGCGGCCCGGTCCCATGGGCACATCGCCGCCTCTCCTCTTAGGTTTGGCGCCTGGAATGGGCTTGGGAGGGGCAATGGCCGGCGAGAAGGTCTGCGCGTAGAGTCTATTCATGACGAGCTTCTCCATGCCCTCGCGGGCGTTGTCGAACTCGGCATCCGACACGTCGCTCCACACCTCACACTGTACCATCTTGTTGGCGATGAAGGCCAGAAAGTCGCTTATTATCTTGACCTGCTCGTGGACCATCCACTGCCGCTTTCCGAACTCGGACAAGAATGACTTCAGATACCTGGCCACGGGGTCGGCTTTCTTGTTACGCAGCTGCTCCAGGAAGCGGTGGAAATCAAACGGCAGCGCTGGCTCGGGCTCGGGCTCCGGAGGTGGAGGGCGGTGGATGGGCATTGTAGGAGAAGCGGAAGACATGACGAGGGACGACCTGCGGTCCTCCTTTGAGCGAGGAGGTGTTCCAAAGGCGCCGTCCTTGGGAGGCACGGGAGGCCCATGGTCGTCGGCGGAGCGGTCCTTGGACCTGACGCTCGAAGGGGACGAAGTCGACACGCGCAGGGCGTTGAACTCGTGCAGCTGGGAGGACATGGACGGCACCAGGGGCTCCAGGCTTGACTTTCGAGGCGGGTGCTGCATGGGGCCGCCCAGAATCGGAGAGGCAATCTCCAGCCGAGGGCTCATGACCTCGTCCTCACCAGGGCCGCCGCCGGCCTCGCTGAACTGCTCCATGATGCTCTGGAGCTCGGAGCGGGAGCCGCCATCCTGGTCGTCTTCGCTCGTGTACCGCTTGTCCTCGTCTGACCTCGACGGCGAGTGGTCGTCGGAGCGGTGGGACCTGGCGTTGGAGGGGCTTCGAGAGGGCGGCTGCGAGGTCACAGGCGTGGCCGGGGTGGGGTCCACGTAGCTGGACGGTTCGGCAGAGAGGTATTGAGGGCTGGCGTTGTTGAGGGGAGCTTTGATCGTGGCCACTGACGACGCCATGCTGTCCGAGGGCTCAAGGTCGGGAGCCACCAAGAGCTCGGCGACGTGCTTGTCCTTGGCCGGTGTGGGCGGACGCAGCGCATCACTGGCATCCTGCGCCTGCGGCAGCGGCTGCAACAACTCGGGTGCTGCCTGGGCCTCTGCATGTGCTGGCGCGTCCGGAGCGGGATGGCCTGCGTGGCCGTGGGCCGCTCCAGTCATTTCCGCGGGCGAGGTTGCTGAGGGTTGTTGGTCGTCGGGCGATCCAGCGCCGTCGTGCTTATGCTCCTCCAGGCCTCGACCAACAGGCACCTGGCCAGACTCGGCGAGCTGCTCTGGGACCATGGGGAGTCCCTCGGCAGGCGTTGGCTGGTCATCCGTCGGCGTCGGCCGCTTCGTCTCGCTGGCCGCCGGGTCGGGGAGCTCGTGGCCCGTGGGGTGCTCTGGCGGTGACATGGACGTCGTCGTCGGTCTGCCCTCCGGGGCGGTGGGAGCTGTCGTCGTCGAGCTCGCGGAGGTGTCGCTGGAGGCGTCGCGCATCGACGGCATGCGGCATGCGGCTTCTCATCGACTCGGGGCGGGCGGTGGAGAGGTGGAGTGGTCGAGGGGAGGTCGCTGGCAGCTGCGGGCTGCGTCTGTCCAACGTCGTCGGTGCCAGTCGACGTCTGCGAGACCCTGGACCGGTTTGGAGGGACGAGGGCCGTGGAGGTGGCGTCGAGTCGTTGGCGCAGCCCGCGGATGACGCCCGTCTCAGGCTGTGACGAAACGGGGCGGTGGCTTGCGGAGCCCTATAGCTGCAGCGATCTGCAGCGGCTCCAGCGAGCGTGAGACAGCTGTGGAGGGGCGGTACCGGGCAGGTCGCAAGGCAGGCCGCCAGGCGCATAACTTGCTGCCTGCCTTGCTTGCTAACCGACTATGCGTGCTCGTGCCTTTGCCACAAGCATGCGAATCACCATTTCATGCTTCCCGGGGACACGGCTCGTTGTTTGAACCCTTGCCGGCTTCTCATATGGCCGAAACAGGCTGCAGTGTGCCTCAATTATCTGCCGGCCGTGTTGTGCAGCTCGGCACCGCGAGATCCGATTGTGCCTCCGACTACGGGCGATGTGATGGGAAATATTGAACGTTGAATTAACTACCTAGGTATCGAAACAGACCCTACTACCTGTTCCTTTGGGCGTTGTAGAGCTCGCGGAACGCCGAGTCCGACTCCAGCAACGACCTTGGCGTACCCGATTCAACCAGTTGCCCATTCCGCATCACTACAACACGATCATAGGAATCGACATGCTTGAAGCGATGCAACACCGAGATAATCGTCCGCCCCTCAAACTCTGCATCGATGATCTTCTGCATCAAGGCCTCTGTTTCCTCATCCACGCTTTGAGAACCTGTTAGCCTCGGCCGCGCATCAATGAAGCGTTCAGAAAGAACGTACCTGCTTGTCGCCTCGTCCAATATCAAGATCTTGCTAGGAACCAGCAAGGCTCTGGCCAAGCAAAGAAGCTGCCGCTCCCCGTGGGACCACTCCGACGTGTCAAAGTCTTTGTCGAGCCCGCCGTCCGATTCTGCCTTATCCCACAGGCCGACCTTGCGTATTGCGGCCTCAATGGCCTCGTCCGATAAGTGGCCGCCGGGGTCCATGTTTAGTCTCATGCTACCGGGCATGAAGAACGGATCCTGCGGTACGACGTTGAGGTGAGAGCGGACGGCTCTGCCTCCAACCGTGCTGATATCTATGCCGTCGATAGTTATCCGGCCTTCTCGGATTTCCATCATCAGGAGAGTGGACAAGAGAAGAGACGACTTGCCACTCCCCGATGCCCCGCAGAGAACAACCCTCTCCCCAGGGGCAATTTTTAGATCAACGTTGAGCACTGATTTGGAATGAGACCTGGCACAATGTTAGCTCCTCGGGTAGCAACATACCGAATCAAGCAAAGCAACCTACCCGTAGCTAGCCTCAACGTTCTCAAGGCAGATTTCTCCTTGCGATGGCCATTCTGGAGGAACATCCGCGATTGCAGGCGACTCGGACGGCGTTTCCTTCACATACTGCTGGACTCTCGCCACAGCTCCGATTGAAGTCTCCATCCTGGTCCACGCCTGGATGCTCTGTGCCAGCTGACTGCTAAACTGCAAGACAAGGACAAGAGCCACACCAAGACTCCCGGCGCTAACGGTGCTACTGGCAGCTGTCGTAGACGCGATGATTACAACAGCGAGGCCGCCGACAACGAGGTCCAGTACCAGTGCGAGCCACTGTTGGATGCAAAACAACATGTAGAACGGCCGCTGCGAAGCGTTCAAGACAGCCGCGTTTCTCTTCTGAAATGCGGCCTCCCAACCGAAAGATCGAATGGTGGAAACGCCCTGGATGGTCTCAATGAAGAGCTTGTAGATGGGCGCCTTGGCTTCAATATCCATGAGACGGACTTGTCGGGATGTGCGAAGGTAGTATTTTTGCACGATCAATAAGCATCCGATGAGAGCAGGAACGGTTGCCGCGAGATATTTGCCAACGACGCAAATGATGATAAGTTGTACAAGACACGTTGCCGTTCCTAGAACCCGCAGACAATCAGAATCATGATTCAAGGGGGATACAAATAATTGAGGAGGCAACGTACCTGTTGTAAACTGGATTGCGAATACTGGAAGCGTCATGTCGATAAGATCCATGTCCTGGCTGAATCTGTAACAGCCTATCAGTAAATGCTTCTTTATTTGGGCCATACAATGAGTGTGCGAGCATTACCTATTCGTAATTGAGCCCGTATCTGTTGTGCGAAAGAAGTCAACCGGCGCTCTATAAGTATTGATTAGTGCCACAGTTCTTGGTACAGTTAATTTGCTGGCTTGCCTTAGGGTAGTTTCCAAAAGGTCGCTGTGCAGTTTCAGCGCAGTGTCGGTTATGATATTGATGAAGAAAGTCCTGTCATCGCGGCATGAGATGGTGGCATATCGTTGTTGGAACGCATGTATAGGCTCACCAGCACTCCCCCGTAGTTCCGGCAGCAGATACGACAATGAGAAGGGCATATATCCCAAGATAAAACCCAAGCTGCCCATTAGGGTTCTCTTCGTTTGCACTCGCCCATTTTTCGATCCATATTGCTGCAACGCATGAGCATCACCCTGATTTAAGCTCTTCTTCTGTTGACTTACTTGTATAGCAGGCACCAATAGCTCCAAAAAAGGTGAACACAACCCAAAGAATAAGCGGCACGGCGCCAGCACTGCGCGCGTAGTATGCGTACACGGACCAGTCACCGTTTTGTCTCTGTTTTGTATCTTTGTCAAGAGTTGTTGAGCCATCATCTTCAGCCATATCCAACGTCTCGGAGCTTGACGGCTCCTCAACGTGTGCTATGTCATCAGTGGATTCTGTGGAGGCATCAATCGAGGTCTCGGCTTCACTTGCGACGTCGGCCGACCCGGTTGTGATATGTTCATACGGACCGATCTCAGCAAGTTTACCGCTGTCAAGGACAACAACAACGTCCACATATTGCAGAACACGTCCTAAAGGGTGTAAGCAATGCAAGGCACCAGAGGCGTGTAGGCGGGTCTACTCACGGCTATGTGTCGCAAGGATAACCGATATACCCGCCTTGCGGAAATGTCCCTGCTCGCTGAAAAGACAATCAAGAAGAATGCCTGTTGTTTTGGCATCTAAACCACTCATCACGTCGTCTAATATGACAACGGGAAGCTTTGAATAGACAGCGCGTGCGAGAGACTGCATATGATTTGATAAGCCATGCATGCTTCAAAATGGTATGTAGTCGCTTTCTGTTGGTACTCACCACCCTTTGACGCTGTCCCCCGCTTAAAGATGCGCCATTGCTGCCACAGTTGGTTTCGTCTCCCTTTTGCAGCCTCTGAACATCTTCCTGCAGACAGCATGCTCTGATGGTAAAGTCGTACCATTTTTCATCAAATTCCAGGTCCCCAATAATGTTACGACGTATCGTTTCGTCCGTGAGCCAAGGAGTTTGGGAGCAAAACGCGACACTGGACAATACATCCGATGTTGCGCCTTTCTTGAGCACAGTTTCTCCAATCATGCTGGCTAGAAGCGTTGATTTCCCCGAGCCCACTGGTCCAATAATGGCGGTGATTCCGGGAGTAATGTCCAAATTCAAGTCGTGCAAGATTGTCTCAGATCCTGATTGAGGCCAGCCAATGTCGGCGTTTTTGAATGAGAACAAATTCTTGCGCGAGGAAGGTTGCGAATAGCTCTTCATTTCCAGCTCATCTATGCGAGACTCCTCGGACTGAGACGGAGGCATTTTTACTGACTCCTTTAAGCAATATTTTTCGATGCCTTCGAAACAAGCCACTGCTTGCATGCAACTTGGAAGCGCTTCGCAAAGATAAATGAGAGGCGTTGTGGCGAGAGAAATTAACGACAGAGATGCAAAAGCCTGACTGGTAATTAAAGTCTCATCCTTCTTGAGCTTGGCGATGATTGCGTATGTCAGAAATGTACTGAATGGGGCAAGAAGTGCAGGGGCATTTCCTAGTCATAATGGTCAACAGAAATCCCCAATGCGTGCTGTGTTGGCGGTGATTACCGGTCAGAATCTGCCATACTAGCAACTTGCGGAAGCTCTCGGATGCTCGCAGCTCATCTTTTCGAAGATGGGAGGTAATACGAAGGAAATCGTCACTCAGGCCCAGCATCTTGACCGTTTTCATGTTGCCAATCATGCTTGCGGTAACCGCGATTCGCTTTTGTACGCGTTGAATCCAAGCCATCTGAGCCGGTCCAAAATGAGCAGCAATGCGAGACGCTCCAGTGACTGAGGCTGTTGACGTAGTCAGCTTTTGGAAAGCTCTTTATAAAAACCAACATTGCATGCGAGAAAGTAGTGGACAGCATGCAGAGTGGCTCTCATTGCTCACCTAAACATATTATCAGCGGCAAAATAGACGCTGCCCCCATTTGACGAGCCAGAAGCCATATGGCAACCCCAATTTCGGGCACAGCCGCCCAAACCTCATGGGCCTGGCCAGCTGAGTTGATAATTCTGTCAACATTAGTGCTCATTAGAGTGACAGCGGCTGAATCTTTGACATCCGCCAACCGGAGCGCTGTCGTATCACGGTAGATCTTGGAGACAAGGCCGGCTCGGATTTTTGCAAGTAGTCGAAATACCTGGCGCTTGTATAATGCTCTCGATACCTATGGAAAGCGTTAGACAGTGGAAAGCTTCGTGCTTCGTCGTAATACGTACGGCAATTCCAGTATAGACGAGAACAAACGCGCCAACTAGAGCCCGGCTATAGTCAGCTCTAGACGCGTCTGGATTCGACTGAAGATTAGATACAGAGCTCTCAATGAGAAATGGCTGGCAGAAAGTAAAGCAAGATAGTGCCACTCGAGGCAGAACAGCAGATAGTATTGGCCACATATTTGCAGAGGCGGTGGCTCGAAGGAGTCGATGACGCCCTGTAGATTTTTGCCAGGCCGCATCAAGCTTTGTCCAGGTAGCGTCTTCTTCAAGATCCGTGCCAGGCTTGGGTATGTCATCATAATCGAGACTCTTTTTGTAGCCGACTTGGAAAAAGGGCAGAACCCATATGAAGAAACTTCGACTCCAAAAACTTGACGTCTGCTCAACCGCAAGCGACTTGTAATTAGGCCGGAGAATGCGCGTCTTGCGAACTGACTCGAGAACAACAATTGCAATGGTAAGAACGAAAATCACTGTCCAGACAGCTTTTGGCGGCGCAAAATCCAACATCCATAGCGATCGCAGCCGTGGTATTGACAATATGGTTGAAGCTGAGAAATATAGGACTAGTAGATCCGACGAGCGAACGGAGCGCTGATCTTCGAGAAATGACAATATTCCGGCCGCGAGAACTGCGACAGTGGCGAGTACGCCCGAGGCAAGACTAAGTTTCGTGTGTAGGCTTGGGTTCTGTAAGAGGAGAACAAGAAAAGCCAGGTGGAATGCGAAAAGAAGCGCCATGAGGCCCTAATACGCAGCTTGTCAGTCTACATGAGGGAGGCACGCATGGGGTCAACACTTGCCAGCTTCGAGGTTGCCAGCTTGTAAGATGTCACTTTCACTATGTTCTTAGATAGCATGCGGAGACGCCATGGCAGCAGCAACAGAAAGAGAGCCGCCGGAAGAGCGATGAAAAAGCCATCTTCAAAGAGCAAAGTGAAGTCGAATGAGCGACAGGCAGTGTCTACGCGAGGGCCGAACTGATTGTCAGCCTCCACGGGGCAGCTCCCAGAGTCAACAGCCATCGCAGGAACTTGCCGAGTGCTTTCCTCGCACGACAGCTGGAATGAAGTTGAATCGCAATGGGGTTGTCGGTGTTCTGAAAACGCACTTCCTTGGATTGCAACAAATCTGGGGGTGGGTACTGGGCCAAGTTGGAAGCCTGCAGAGCCCTGTGTCCAACCCCTACCTAGCCATGTGATGGTCCAACCTGGCCTGCCTTTTCTTACCTTCTGCGGCCAATAAGAGTACAATTACGGATTTAATGACCCTTGTTCAAGGACTTTTGAAAGATGTTGCCCCGCATTATCCCGCGTCTACGTGCCACAGTGGAGCTCGGGACGGCACGGCGACAGAGTGGGCTGTGGAAGACATGACCAAGTGGCGAATCCTTCGACGGGCGGCTCGAGTCCCCTGAACTCAATTTGCCTCTTGCCACTATGTCACCAACTCGGCTGAACAGACTCCTTAGCGCCTGCCGCTTCTGACCTACTGCCGCTGACACGACCAACAGGCCGCCCGCGGACTTTGGCAGGTTACACTATCAGCCCTGATATGCGGGGGCGGAGGAGATTTGAAGTCTAGACCATTGACCACGAGGCCCAAAGCGGCCGCACCAGGCCCCCCAGGGTCCAAGTCGGGATCTCGGCAAAGGCCATGCATGTACGCAAGAAACATAGGCTAGTCGGCTGTTGGTTTTGATTTGGCGGCGAGGACGGTATCCGCCACTCCACAAGTCCAAAGAGGAGGCAGTGGCAGAACAAACAATGAGTGAGTGAGCATTCGAAGTCGGGCGCGTGCGTACCGCGCCATGAGCCATCCGTGTATGTATGGTAGCCCATGCGCCTGGACCGGAGTAGTTCCCCGCAGTCGATTGCGCCGATGGCTCAGCAGCTGAAATCAGACGCACTTCAGGCTCACGGCCTATGAAGGCCCATGCTTGCCAACGAAGCCCCGTGGTTCCAGTTCAATAATTCATCAAGGCTTCAACTTAGTTAATCGATCAATCTGAAGCCCGTGACGCCCTCGGATCTGAACAGAGCTGCTAAGCGCTTGTGGTTCGCTTGATATTCGCGCTCCGTCATGGCTAAGTACTCCAAACTCGAACCTGCGTCCCTGGAAGACCGAACATGGTATGAATCGCCAGTCAACATCGAGGAGATCCAGTCCTCCGACCGAAGTCCTTCGTTTTACAGTGATTCGAGATGGTCATTTCTTGGTCAACAGAAACGTATAGTCGTCATTCATATACTATTTCTCACGGCCAATTTATTTGTGCTCACGGCCTATGCCTCTGGGTGGCTATCGTTCAGATATCTTCAGGATTCCCATTACAACAGTGAGTTTTGTTCATTCCCTCCCACAAACATAACTTGTGCTGAGCCTTGTAACAGCCCCTTTCAGACACACCGTGGCATACGAGAATAGGGCTTTCGACCTTCAGACCGTGTATCTGGACAAGAACACAGTGAATCCAGTCAAAGCTAACGCTTTCAACGGACCACCAAGGCAAGAGCTTGAAGACGCTTGGAGCACCTTAATGCAATGTGGGTGGCAATAATACTTATGTGGCCTATTTTCTTCGCTCATGAACCTAGATCAAAACGTTCGGCTTCCGAAAGACGAATTAGGTCAGTTTGCCAACGATGACTCCATCGTGGAACTTGCCGATGGCACCGGCCATTGGACCACCGTGTCTGTCTTCCACGGGCTTCACTGCGTCGAGAGGCTTCATCATTTCTTGTATGCAGAGAGCTACTACCCGGATCTGTCTGTGAATGACACTTTTACCTTAAAGAGACACACGGGTAAGCACTCCCCCCCGGGACTCAAGGCATAGACATTCTGACTAGGACATCTAGAGCACTGTCTGGACTGGTTGAGACATTATATTCAATGCAATGCGGACACAACGCTCATACCAATTCAATGGGCTGCAGAGTAGGTTCTGACTTCCTTCAAGCCTCGCAATGACTGACGTAGACTTCACAGTTCTCCTGGGCCTGTGGCTACCGATGCCGGCGAGCATCGATGCGTTGTATGGGACACTATCTATGATTGGATGGCCAGTCATTCATTTAATCCATCTCAACCTGGATTGCTCATCCATCCACTATTTGGTACGTCATTTTCGTCCAAAGTGCCGTGATATAACATTGTCTAAGTATCGATAGGTGATGCCTACATGAATCGGAACAAGTCAGAAGGGCATGGACATGCTCTGGGGATCACGCCTTTAGGTACTGGAGGCAGGCTCCTTCATAGTCATGAGGATGCTAAACATGACTAAAATGCTACTGGAGCTTTAAATATGTGCTGAATGTGCATGTACTTCTTGTTGCAAAAGGATATTTTTGGGCGCCGTACATGTAGGTACACGGTACTATCAATATGCCGCAGATGCAAAGTCGGAATTCTTCAACAAAACATTTACGGGGAAAAGTTTTGTTAACTCACTGCTATCTCATTGTACATAGTAGAATTTAGACTATGCGATTTGACTCGTTAAGCTGAATCGCTTGCGGCCTTACGGCAAGGATAGACCACCGTCACAACGTTCCCACAATGTATGCAGCCTTGGGCATTTACCTGGGCACACCGATCCAACTTCAGCATTGCCCTATGCAGACGCAGACATGCCGCCACGTGAGGCTTACCATAGTTTGTCGCCCCGCACGCCCCCGCACGTCATCAGGGGCAGCCTGCGGATCATGCTGTTATCTTAGCCCCGGAGTTTTACACGTTCCGTGAAGCTTGTACAATATCAAAATGCAGGTCCATGAGTAGGTAGGAGGGATGGCATGCCGACCGGGCGCATATGCAACCCCAAATCTATGCTGTCATCCTCGGGCATAACCCGATCTGAGGGCTAGGTTACGTTGGCTGTAACCAAGTCTGCTTGCCGATACGTGGCGACTTCAGCTCAGTACGACCAATTGCCACTCAAAGGTAGTATCCAAAAAGATCCGTGCAGGATTCCCGTCTTTGGAACCTACGAGTACGACGACTATATTTTACGCAGTTAGCTGAGAGCATCTACGCACGATTGGAGGTCGAGGCTGGACGGAATCGACCCGGATGATACCGAGGAGCTATTTGGTAATCTCCGCTAGGAGCTACGCGCATTTCACCCGTATCTGGACCCTATGGTACTGAGCAGCGTACGTTTTTAGCTGCACGCACCTACTGCGAATGGTTGGCTAATGAACTCAAAGTAGTATGGGAAAGTCAGCGTGGCTGAGGCCAACGGTCACATCGCTACAACCTCAATTGACAGGATCCCGACATTAGTGTGTGATCCTGTGTCTGGAGTCTAGACTGAGGGCTAGCTAAAAAAAAAAAAATGTACATCCGCTTAGAGGTCTGGCACCTGCATCGGCTGAGATATCTGCGCCTGCCGAAATGGCTTCATGTTGTTTTTGGTGCCGCATCGGCTCGTCGGCAAGAGGGCCGACGGACAGGTTCTGAAGCTATTGCCCGTTGCCCGCGGTGCTTCCTGGAAGTGAGTGACAGGCAGCCCGATGCGGGGAACCTTGTACGAGAGCCGCGACAGGGGTCAATCTACATGTACGGACCACTGAAGAGTTCTACTAATGCAAAACTACCTCGGGAAATGGCACGAGAAGGATGGTCTCGACCATTGAGCCATTTGTGCTTGACCGATGCAGACATCATAGCCGAGAGCGAGACTGCCTCTGTCCTCATAGCACAGCCACCTAGTAGATGGGTTCCATGTCCTTTGATTTGTACAACCTTGTTCGAAGCTCGAAACCGCCGGACGATACTCTTTGGCAGACTCACATCTCTCCATGTTCTACTATACTCTTTCTGCACCACCTCTGTCTTTACCATGGCTTCGATCAACACGCCATTTCTCTCTCTTAAGAATGAATCAACCGAGTCTATTGACATGCCGGGTTTTAATCCGGACTGCAATTCGACGGAAGTTCTACCCAAACCCCCAGGAAAGCGCTGTCAGACGCGGATTTGTACGCTTATTCGCGTAACAATAATACTCTCAGCTTGCTGGGGAGTTGTCTCCGTCTTTCTCCTAGGGTCTCAGGTGCTCGAAAAGCTCTCAGCGGAATCGTGCAAAAGCGACCTCGCCCGCTATGACCCGTACCATCCTGAAACTCTGGAAAAAGGGCTGAGTACTTGCGATTGCGGGGAAACGATCAAAGAGGCTCTTGGGAAAGGTTGCATCTACGATTCCCTGGCTGCCGCGTGGTTGCCACCGTACTGTCGTGATGATGAGTTGACCGCCGAGTTCGACCGCTCTGGACCTGAGCCCAATGGCGAATGGTATTACTTTGCCGACGAGAATGGAACTATTCGCATGAATAAAACTGAGATGGGAATGCTTGGGGAAATAGGTGGGCATTTTTGGGCATCTCGGGATTGGCACATTATGCACTGTCTGTTCTATTGGCAAAAGTATACGAGGATGCGTCATACTGGTGCTATTATGGAGGAACGATTTGACAACATTCATCATGTCAAACACTGTTCGCACCTGGCTACAAAGAAAGCCCCGGATTACTTTTTCCTTATCAACGTACGCGTGCGGATGAACTCTAGTTTGATACTGAAGACATAACGTTCAGTGGATATGATGACTTCATCCGCAACACATAATGTAGGCTGCAAAAGCGAAAGACATAGAAGATACTATGACGCACATTAGATGCATTTGCAACTACATAGATGGGTCATTAAATCACGATAGACACACGATACAAGTTGATTGATCAGAATAGAATGGAATGGTGAAATGGCTCTGGGGGGCTTAGCCATGACCCTGACGCTGGGGTAGAGCTGAGGCTGAGTGTATTTCTCACCAGCTTGTTCCACGATTCAAATTAGGAAAGTCCCATATCAAGTGGAGCATGAATTCCGTATCTCAACTCAACAGAAGACTAAATATTGCAAAAGTCCCTTATGCAATGCACCAGGAGTTGGCCGCAATCGCCTTTGCAAGTACATGCAGCTAGTCGTGCAGCTGCTTCAACAACGGGCCGTCACCAGTTTATCGGCGGTTAAAATAGGTTTCTCCGGTTGGTGGATGCAGAAGGAGTGCATACATTTTGGTCTAGAACGCTGCGTCTCCAAAACAACCGCCCATTCTCATGGAAGAACTATCGTGAGGTCCAGAAGCAAGCCAAGAAACCCCTGCTTGCTTCGGCAGAATCGAGTTCCGTAACCCCGATACACAGTCTGTATGGGCTTTCATTACGGGTAGCAACATGATAGAACACTCCTAGAAAGTCTATAAATGTGGGCTTCCCATCTGCGAACAATGAGATTCTTCCCTCATCGCAACTCAATCCACCATTTCTAAACCTTTCTGCACACTCTCGCAACCAACATTCAAATCCGAGCTGCTACGCGTGTTGCATCAATTCATCAAAATGTACGCCAAGAAGGTTGCCTATCTCTCCGCCATTTTGGCGCTCGGAGCTCATGCTCTTCCTACCAAAGGTAACATGACTTGATTTACCAGCGGGCGTCACCAACAGTACGTGCGTATTAACTTGAAACCCAGATGTATCTAGCAACTATGCAGTCTCTGTTATCGGCGTCCCTAAGGGAGAAGATATGGTCGACCGCCGTAGCCCCCCTAATGGCGAGGACTGGGAGATGACCATCAAGACCAAGGATGCTCCGCAAAATGAGCGCCGCAGCCCTCCCAACGGCGAGGATTGGGAGATGACCATCAAGACTAAGGACGTTCCTCAGAACGAGCGCCGCAGCCCTCCCAACGGCGAAGATTGGGAGATGACTATTAAGACCAAGGACGTTCCTCAAAATGAGCGCCGCAGCCCTCCCAATGGCGAGGATTGGGAGATGACCATCAAGAC